>JAGKTI010010706.1:413-27913 GCA_018397915.1 Birgus latro
CTTAACCTGTCCTATTGCTCCAGTACAGCCTGTGGACCCTCCAAAGAAACGCCGCCTGTGGCACTTTGGAGCTGCAGATTGGGAGGCCCTCAGGCAGTACTTCTTTGATTTTCCTTGGAATGATTATTGCTTCCATGGCCGGGGGCCGTCTGAGTGTGCCCTGCACATTACGGAGGTTATTCTCTCGGGCATGGAAGCATACATTCCTTTTTCATATCGTTTTGTTTCGTTTTTGAAGGCTGCAACATGCTTGCATGCATCGGCCTTTTTGGATTGGAGCGTGTAGCATTTTATGACCGGATGCCCTTCCTGATGTCTACCAATGACCCTTGGGTGGATTCGATCCTCCGACCCTACGGCCAGAGCGGAGCGCTCTAACCCACTGAGCCACGGCTGCTAATTATCCTCTGACTAATGCAAGAAAGCCTTGGTTTAATCACGCTTGTTCTAATGCTGTCCACAACAGAGGGAGGGCCTTTAAAAGGTACCGGAGCCAACCCACCCCTGAATCACATCTTTTTTATATTTCTGCCCGAAATCGTGCTAAGACTGTTCTTCGCTCTGCTAAAAATAATTTCATCCGTGCTAAATGTTCCTGACTCTCCAACTCGAATTCTTCTCGCTCCTTTTGGCACCTTGCCAAAAACCTTTCTAACAACTTTACCTTATCATCCTTCCCTCCTCTTTTCTACTCTGATGGCTCTGTAGCTATTTCTTCTACTGATAAAGCAGATCTCTTCGCTCAGACTTTCTCCTCCAATTCTACCTTAGACGATTCCGGTGCTGTTCCTCCATCACTTCCCCCCTCAGACTTCCTCATGACTGGCATTAAAATTTCTTCAGCTGATGTATTGTCTGCCATCACTGGCCACAATATTAACAAGGCATATGGGCCTGATGGAGTCCCTCCTGTTGTCCTCAAGAACTGTGCTTCTGTGCTTACACCCTGCCTAGGTAAACTCTTTCGCCTTTGTCTCTCAACTTGTACCTTTCCTTCTTGCTGGAAGTTTGCTCTCATTCAGCCAGTCCCAAAGAAAGGTGACCATTCCCAACCCTCTAACTATCGTCCAATTGCTTTAACATCCTGTGTCTCAAAAATTTTTGAATCAGTTCTTAACAGAAAAATTTTAAAGCATCTTTCCTGTCACAACCTTCTTTCTGATCGTCAGTATGGGTTCCGTCAGGGACACTCCACTGGCGATCTTCTCACCTACCTTTCAGACTCCTGGTCATCCTCCTTTCGGGACTTTGGCGAAAGCTTTGCCATTGCACTTGACATCTCAAAGGCTTTCGATCGATTCTGGCATAAATCTTTGATTTCCAAACTGCCCTCTTACGGTTTCTATCCTTCTATCTGTGCCTTCATCTCTAGCTTCCTTTGTGGTCGTTCTATAGCTGCTGTTGTAGACGACCATCGTTCTTCTCCTAGACCTATCAACAGTGGTGTTCCTCAGGGCTCTGTCCTATCACCAACTCTCTTTCTCTTATTCATCAATGACCTTCTAAGCTGTACATCTAACCCTATCCACTCATATGCTGATGATTCCACCCTTCACCTTTCCATTCGATTTCTGCAATGTCCATCTCAGCAGTTACTTCAGCAAACAAGGGATGAGGCTATAGCACACCTAATGTCTGACTTGGCTCATATCTCTGACGGGGGTAAAAATAATCTTGTTATTTTTAATGCATCAAAAACTCAGTTCTTACACTTATCAACCCGTCAAAATCTTCCTCAGGATTACCCACTAATGTTTAATAATGTCCAGCTCAGTCCTGCATCATCCTTGAACATACTAGGGGTTTCATTCTCTCGGGATTTGTCTTGGAAAGAACATATTACATCTCTTGTGAAATCTGCTTCCAAGAGATTAGGTGTGCTGGGCCGACTCCGAGCCTTCTTTACCCCTGCACAGATGTTGACCTCGTACACAGGTTTTATTCACCCGTGTATGGAGTACAACTCTCATGTGTGGGGAGGCTCCCCACATGCAGCCCTTCTCAATAGGGTGGAGTCAAAGGCATTTCGTCTCATTAACTCTCCTCCTCTTACTGATTCCATTCAACCTTTGTCTCTTCACCGCACTGTTACTTCTTTATCTCTCTTCTATCGCTACTTCAATGGTCACTGATCCTCTGAACTGTCTGCTTGCATCCCTCCACCTTTACGACGGGCACGTAGTACCCGTCTAGCAACAAACTCTCATCCCTTTTCTGTCCACCTCTCTAATGCAAGAGTTAACCGTTACTCCTAGTCCTTCATTTATGCAACTGGTCAACTCTGGAACTGTCTCCCTTTGTCTGTATTCCCTACTTCCTATGATCTTCAATCTTTCAAGCACAGTGTGTCCAGGCATCTCGAAATGAATGGATCTTGAATTTGGCTCTCTTTTGTATTGTTTTTACTTTTTCTTGGAAGGAACAGTATGTGGGCCCTGGCCTTTGGTTCCTTCTTCCTTGCATTAAAAAAAAAAAAAAATACAGGTACAACANCGTTTTGCCGGACTAACCAAGGCTACTTAAATACACACAATAATTCAACTGGGACCATTGGAGATCATGTATAATAATTCGTTTTGCCGGACTAACCAAGGCTACTTAAATACACACAATAATTCAACTGGGACCATTGGAGATCATGTATAATAATTCAACAATACACCTCTGACCCACTGCCCTTCAATTACATGGATGTTCTAATTTAATTTTTTTATGGAAGAACAGCCTGGTTTATTATCAAGCTTTCTGACAAGTCCACTTCATCTTATGCTGTCAGAACCATTCCATTTTTCCAGTACTCTTACCATCTTTCATAGTTTTTCACATGTTCATTTGCTTTTTCAAATCACTATCTTCCTAGAAAATCAGTATTTTTTCTCCTTTACTTTTTGATGTCATAAGCAGTTGAACCAGTACCATATGTGTTCACATAACTTCCACATGGGAATGCCACGGTTCAGCTTTTTCAACAGTTCTGTTTGATCATGCTGTTTTGTTTTTAGCACAATAAAATGTCTTGCACTGAATCTCTCCAAATAGCTAAACACTGTGGCCACCTGGTAAACTAGTCTGGCAGTTGCAGGAATTTCAAGTGCCTTCTCGTGATATTGTCTAGATTAAAAGCTGGACCATCTGATGCTGGAAAATTGGTGTTGTACCCATTAACTGTAAGAGCTTTGGACCCAACCTCACCCTGCAGTCCCTGGGGAGGGAGATGAGGGGCATTTATATTAGCAGCTCCTATCTGCACCATTGACACTGTAAGATGCCTGTGTTCGATAGTTTTATTATTATTATTATTTATTTTTTTTATGTATATTACAAGGTAAGTCAATCACTGCTTTTCCATGGACCTGAGTTATAATTGCAAGCCAAAGTTCATTGACAGTCCCTGTCCATCATTGTCTTCTGCCTTCCCTATATCTCATTCCTCCCTGAATGTCAGTGTCCCTCCTGCTCAGACCCATTTGTCAGGTGCTTCTCCCAACAAAATATATCATGTATCAGATCTCTCATTCCTTCCCAAGCTTCAAAGACTAATATTTCTTCTCATTCCCTTCATGTTGCTATCACATCACAATGTTTTCTGTAATTATTTTCTCTCTCTTTCCCAAGCACATCAGTATTTTATGTACAGTAATTAACTTCTTATTCTTTCCCGAAGTCTTCTCAGTCCGCTTTGTTGTTTAGTTCATGTTGCTGTCTTATAATACCATATATTGTCTTCTACTCAACAGCTGGTAGGGAAGTGTCAACAAAATTTTGATTGTGCCAGGTCACAGGTCAGTAATGTGGCAGAACCATGCAGTAATTCCTCATTGTAAGTCCATTTGGTAGTTGATTTACCTTCCAGTCCATAGAAAACATCAGCTGTACCTTGGCAGACTTTTTTTTTTTTTTTTTTTTTTTAGTGCAAGGAAGAAGTAACCAAGGGTCAGCAGCCCACAAGATTGTTCCCTCAAAGAAAAAACAAAACCAAGATAGCCAAATTCAAGATCTGTTCATACCTTTTACTTTTTTTATTCATTGTCCTATTTGTCTGATATTTGACACACACACACACACACACACACACACACACACACAGGAATAAACCAAAAGCTGGTTGTAGCACTGTTTATCTTCCAGTCCACTGAAAACATCAACTGTACTGTGGCTGACCTAATTTGGGGATGTCATCAACAGGAATCATGGCATCAGTTGTTCAGTATTATATTTCATATTAAATTCATCTGCCAACCCTTTGACTTCTGTATTATCTCAGACAGTTCTCTATTATTAGTCTGAAGAAATTCCTACATGTATTAGAGCACCTGGTGATCATGTGGTTACAGTATCCCAGTCATTGTGATGGCGTGCATGGGTTCAGATCCAAAAAGGTGACTGAAGGTTTTTCAGTCATGTCATCTAGGGAAGTTGGTTAATTACCATTAATGTACTGCACTGTGGTAGCTTAACTGTTGGCCTTTACACCTCAAAAGAGGTTATATGAAATTGGCTTCTGATTACTTTGTCACCAAAATCAGGGGTAAAATAGGATTTGGTGATAGATTGATACAGACCACTTATGGAATATGTTACTTAAGATTCAGTAGTTTTTCAAGCCTTTGGTTTGTATCATTTGTAAAGGGACCAACATGCCTGCATGTGTTATCCTTGGTCACTAAATGGCAGCTATCCATATGCTCGATCTTTAGCAGCCTCTATTCAGTCCCAGAGTGGCCTCGTCCCAGGTCTTTTTTGGTCTGCCTCTTGCAACCCTACCCTCAACATTCACACCTCTTACCCCCGGCATCCAGTTATCATTCTCCTTACTCTTCACATGTCGAGACCATCTCAGTCAACTCTTCATTTCAGTACTAATGCACTCAAGTCCCAACCTTTTTTTTTTTTTTTTTCCCATCAGTTTGCAATCCTAGCCTCCCTGGTCTGTCATTCAAAGACACACCAAACATCCATCTACTGTATACTCAGTTTTTTTTATCGAGGCGAAGATGCATTTGATGTGTTGGTGATGACTAGCTGAATGTAACATTACTTCATAATCTCTTTACTTGTTAGTATTATTAATTGACAGTACAGTATATCTTAGGGGGAAGTCAGGGTTAGTAAATGTTATTTGGACATGTTGCATTCAGCCAATCACCACCAGCCTGCCAAGTGCATCTTCGCCTAAATAAAAAAAAAATGAGTACTGTATAATCATTATCATCTCTGTACAATTGAGCCTACAAGTATCCTTTCTTTTACTGCCCATGTCACTACTGGACAGCATTAAACTCCTAACATGCTGTATATAAGGACCCCATAGTGTGTAGGGCAAGTCCTCTGAATGTCCGGAGAGGCAACAGTTCCCTTAGCTTCCAACCATTCCTTATCGTAGACAAAGAGCTAGTTCCACCTCCATCTCTTTTGTATTGGTTTTGTTTTGTTTCTTGGAGGGAACGGTTTGTGGGCTCCTCGCCTTTGGTTCCTTCTTTCTTGCCTTAAAAAAAAAAAGTACATATATCCCACAAATAAAGTTCGTCCATACGTTCAACAGACTCCAGGAACGTCAATCCTTTCCCACCTCTCAGTCTCTGCATGCTCTCTCCTGCACACCACACACATGAAATCAGCATTTTTTGCAGTCTGCCAGCAGTACCATTAGATTTCTATGCACCTTCTTATCACAAACTGTGCATCGATCCCAGTCTCTCTCATTACTCACTTCAGCAGCTCCATGGGAACTATGTTATAGACCTTCTTCAAATCATCAAATACAAAGTCGGCTGTCTTCCATCCTATATATATTTCTTGAGACGTCGGACATGGAATATCGCATCAGTGGTCGCCTTGCCTGGCATAAGCCCAAACTGCATCTTATAATTATTCACTCTCTCACTTTCACTTACCAAGACCCTCCATTACCTTAATTATCATCCAGAATTTTTATGCCTGTTTAATTTCATCTTTGCAGAGAAATTTTGTCCCCCTTATACAGTACACATTTGCAGTTGTGCTCTTCAGCCAGAGTCATCTGAAACAACATACTCATATATAATTGAAATCAAATCAGGAACCAGACCCACTCATATATCTCTTGAGGTATTCAACATCTCATTAGTCAGCCCAGACACACCCGCTACCTTCCCCAACTGCATCCTACAAATTGCCTTGCTCACAGTAGCAGCATTAGTGAAAGGCCAAGGACCCCAAACACTGGTTCTGCTGACTTCAGACTTTCTTATTCAGCAACTGGTTACAATGTGCTCCAAGCATCTTTATCTTTGCTGTCTGTCACTACTCTTCCCTTTATCATTCTTGACACACTCCTCATCCCTGTTTACTGTCTTTTTCTCCATTGCCACCTTAATTACCACATTCTTCCTTTGGCACTATTAGGCATTCCAATAGAGGTCTGTGATACTCACATAGTTTTAGTGCTGTGCACGATTACCTACATTTAGTACCCTCACTCCTCTACCCAGTTACTAACCACCAGGCATCCAATTACTTGTTGTTTCTCACGTAAACAGTTAAATAGGCTTGTAGTAGCAAAAATAAAATATATATCTTGTAATTATAGGAGCTAAACTAAAAGTTTAGCAGAGAATTATCTTCCTGCTTAATTATACAGAGAACATTATTGTAAATTTTGTTTACTATGGACTAACTATGAGGAATTACTGTTGTTGTTGTTGTTGTTGTTATTATCATTATGATGATGATGATTAATATTATATACTATTTTTGCACTGTAAAACTTATTTGAAATGAAAAAAAAAATGGTATGTTGTTATACATATGCAATAAACCCTTCAGCCCAATTGGCTCTCTCAGATATGAGTATATGATAATAGCCAGAATGAAATAAAATTGTCCTGAAGCATACCGTTATGAGATTAATGATGATGATGATAAATGATTGTTATATGATGAGGAACACTAATGATGATGGGGATTGGCATTATTTTGATTAAGGTATGTAGAAAAATTTGTATTGCCTTATAATGTGTACTGTATATTAGGTGAAGCAAAATTGAAGGAAATAATATATTTGTTTTAATTAGGGTTTCAGCATTCTGGTGTATGAATTTAAACTTATTGATACTGGGTACATATTTGAATAACTATACCAAATGTTCATCTGATATTAATTAAAACAGTGCAGTGCAAATTAGAATATGCTTTATCTTGTACAGTTTGACATAACTTTGCCTTGGATTTCATCTCCTTTACTTCTCACTTTCCTCTGCTGGCTAATATTCTTAGCTGGGAAAGTTTTAATTTATCTATATATCTGCCCATAGTTAATTCTGATAATCAGGAGCCAGGTAATATATATATCGTTTCGTTTTTGAAGGCTCCAACATGCTTGCATGGGTCGGCCTTGGTCGCCTAATGGCGGTTCTCCATGTTGCTCGATCTTTGACAGCCTCCCTGTTCAGTCCCTTAACCCTTAAGTCACACTTATTGACCTCGTCCCATGTCTTTCTCGGTCTACCCCTCCCAACCTCTCCCCCAATATTAACACTTCTCACCCTTTGTACCCAATTATCATCCCCCATCCTCTCCACATGTCCAAACCACCTCAGCCTACCTCTCATCACAACATCAATACACCCCAGTCCCATCCTACCTCTCAACTCTTCCATCGTAAACCCAGCCCCCCTAGGCCTTGCACGCAGGGACGCACTGCACATCCACCTAATCATTGTCATTTCTGTACGTTTAAACCTGTGAATATCCTCTTCCTTTACTGCCCAGGTCTCGCAACCATACAGCATCACACTCCTAACACATGCTGCATACAAAGATCCCTTAGCACGTAAGGAGAGTCCTTTCAATGTCAGGAGAGGCAACAGCTCCCTGAACTTCTTCCAACCACTTCTCACCCTAGCAACCGGCTAACTCCAGCCCCACCTCCGGCACATAACATGTCTCCCAAATAACAAAACTCCTTCACACACTCAAGAGACTCCAGCAAGTTCAACCCTCTCATGCCTAACAATCTCCATTTGCTCTCCCCGACATGCCGCACACATGAAATCAGCATTTTCTCTCAGTCTATCTCTACTACCACTACATCTCTTGTGCACCCATTTATCACAAACACTACACAAGATGGAATTACTTCCCACATCCTTGTTGCAAACTACACATGGCCACTCTCCCTCTTCTCTGATTGTACTGCCGCCAACCCTAGATCTCATCACTTTTGTTTTATCTGCATTTACCCTTAAGCCTTTGTGCCCCATACCATCTCTCCACTTCTTAAATCTTTCCTCCGCCTCCTTTTCATTCTCTGCAATCAACAGCAAATCATCAGCATACAACATCTCCCAGGGAAGTCCATCTCTGAAGTCACGTGAGAGGGCTTCAAGCACCATGATAAAAAACAAGGAACTCAAAACTGACCCCTGATGCACACCAACATTCACGGAAAACTCATCACTCAAAACTCCATTCACTCTTACCTGGGTGCGAGCACCCACATACATGGCCATAACCACCCTAACCAGTCACTCTTCCAACACTAGCTTTCTCATTGCCCACTTCACCACCTCTCTAGGGACTCTGTCAAAAAAGGCCTTTTCCAAATCAACAAAAACAAAATACAGTTCCCTTTTCTTTCCAATATATTTTTCCTGAAGCTGTCGAACAATGAATATGGCATCAGTGGTCCCCCTGCCTGGCATAAACCCAAACTGCATCTCATCGATATTCACTCTTTCTGTAATCATACCTTCTAGAACTCTCTCCATTACTTTCATTATCTGATCTAAGAGCTTTATACCTCTGTAATTTCTCCTTTCCAGGGCATCACCCTTCCCTTTGTACACATTTACAATTACACTCTTCAGCCAATCATCTGGGACAACACACTCATATATAATCCTATTTATCAGGTCAGTGACTAACCTCACCCCAATATCTCCTGAGGCCTTCAACATTTCGGCAGTCAACCCAGACACACCTGCCGCCTTCCCCACCCGCATCCTGCCTATTGCCTCACTCACAGTAGCAGCATCAATCAAAGGCCAAGGGCCAAACACTGGATGTGCTGGCTCCAAACCTTCCCTATCCCAATCAAACTCCTCATTCAACAACCAGCTATAATGCTCTCTCCATGCATCTTTAATATCTCCACTGTTCACCACTACCCTTCCTTCATCATTCTTCACACACTGCTCACCTACAATGTCCTGATTATCCCTCTTCACCTGATTTGCCACCCTAAAAATCATATTTTTCCTTTCTTCATGATTCAGATTATCAAGTAAAAGTCTTTGTGACTCAGACTTCTCCCTGTATACCTCTCTTCTAGCCCTGTGCTTGGTAGCCAAGTACTCCTCCCTGTTACCACCCTTCTTCCATTCCCAGAAAAGCCGGGAACCAAAGACCTTGAGCCCACAAACTGTTCCTTAAAAAAAAAAAAAAAAAAAAAAAAATCAATTCGAGATGCCTGGACACACTGTAGAGTATTTGAAAGACTGGAGATCATAGGAAGCAGGAAATACTGACAGAGGGAGACAGTTCCAGAGTTGACCTGTTGCATAAATGAAGGAGTGAGAGTGATGGCTAACTCTTGTATTAGAGAGCTGGACAGAAAAGGGATGAGAGTTTGTTGCTAGACGGGTGCTACGTGCATGTCGTAGAGGTGGAGGGATGCAAGCAGACAGTTCAGTGGAGCAGTGACAGCCTTTTGCCTTAACTTTTTTTTATTTTCCTCATGCTGTAGCTCAGCACCGGTAGAGTAAGATAACACTGTGGCGCGAACATTCTTTTCATAGCAGCTTTCCATGATTAGCTTCATATTCTAATGTTTTCGTTGCTGAAACCCATCACATCTTACTGTTGATTGCAGGACATTGGTGACTTTGACTGGTCACTCCTTGAAGTCATGTTTTGTGGTTATGTTGGAAGGACTGTCAGTTTTGTGATGCTATGGTGAATGTGGTAAGTGTGCTGTGGTGTGGGAGTTTGTATTACAATGTGGCCAATGTGGATTTTTTCATGAGTTGCATTTTGTGTTGGTTTTGTAGCAGGGAAAGGTGGTGGTTACATTGAAGCCTGGCTATAATAGGTTTGTTTTCATATGATGGGAATGGGGTACTCCTACAAATTGAATGCTGAGTTATGGATGCAGTAAAGTTAATGAGGTTTAGGTATGTGGTAAAAATGAAATTCCATCGTTACTGAAGTTGGCTTGTGTTCATCCTATGAAATTTGGCCGGTTCTCCAACTTGATTGTTAAATCATGCTTTCATGAAATTCAGTGAGCTGTAGTTATTAAGTGGAAATGAATCTCATTGGTTGCTGGTCAAATCAGCATTCTAATCTGAGGACTTCTGGCCATCAACTTGGCTAAAAGGTACACTTTTGTCTTTGGGTAGGGTTGGAAAGATTTATGCTGTGCTTATGCAGTTAAGAAAGCTTATCCAAGTAGGGTTGGAAAGATTTATGCTGTGCTTATCCAGTTAAGAAAGCTGTATCCAAGATCTCTTCATTTCGAGATACCTGAACACATTGCTTTTAAAAGACTAGAGACTATCTGCCTTCTGGGGGATAGGGGCTAAGTTTGAGGTAATGGAGTAGTTGGTAGGAGGTCAGGTTGTCCCTCCTCCCTTAAAATGTATGTAATGGATAGAGATGTCATTTGTGTGGTACATGGTTGGTTATTATACATTTACTTTATAATGTGAAAAAGCATTTGTACAGCAGCAATCTGTTACTGGGAAAAACCTGCTGATGGATCTTATTACATAAAGAGGTGCATTGGTGTCAGAAGTAGGCTGTAGGATGTAGTAGAGTTTGTGTTGTGTGTATAGATGAACAAGGAAAGAGGGCTGCACATATCAGGATAGACTTTGCGATATGTATTGGAGTGTGTTGTGGAAATTTTTATTTTTTATATTTTTTATTTTTTTATTATTATTATTTTTGCATAATCCCAGTCTATCTGGCTTAACAGACCCTTCAACCACAGGGAAACAACTGCTCCTATGGGGTTGTTTCATAGGTTCCCTACACCTTGCTTGTTGTCTGCATCTTAGGCTGACATGTGTTGTGCAGTGCTCCATAATGTGGTTTATGATGTGTGGTCCTCTTCTACAAATAGGCACATCTGTCTCATTGTTATTCCACACAGCATGAATCTGAGCTGGTAACAAAGTAGGGCAAGGTAATGTGTACACTGATTTAAGCTTAGTTGGTTGAACTTGATCAGTTCTGTTTAAGGATACCTCTGATGGTTGGATATTAGGGAAGGGAGCTCGTATTATAATGCTCTGGTCGAGGTAGTGCTGTGCCCTGCATGTGAAAAGAATACATAAATTTGTCTTATTGATGGTGATGGAATGAATAGAGGTGCAATGTTGTTTGAAAAGTGTGTGATAATGTTTATGTCATAATTGCTTTGTGTGTCCAGTTGTGTTGTGATCTGTACTGGGAGGAACTGAATCTGTCTTCACTGATTTTGTTAGGAGTGGATGGAAGATTAGGACGCTATTACCTCTTAATATTTAAGACGACTTTTCCGTTTACAGTACACCGAGGGAAAATAGTTTACTTTGAGACGTGTAATGTGTTATGGTATTGAAACATAGGTGACGAAGGGGGAGGATGTGTATTTAGGTTTGACCAGGCAGAAATGAGAATGACCATAGTTCATTCTCCTTAACTAAATGCAGACTTTAGTTTGCTCTCAACTTCTTCCCTGTAGATCTGTTGAAAAATAATACAGTATTGTGGCCATACTTTCTGTTGCACTGCTTCATGACCTGCACTATATTCTTGTGTTGTTTTCTTACTGAAGCTCATTGGAGATGGAGGAGATGCTTATTTTACACTTAGCTAAAGTGAACTAAGGGTAAGTGGATGTGTAGTGCTTCTCTTAATGACTGGATGAACATTCTCAGTCTTTCATGTTTGTAACAGGTCAACTCTGGAACTGCTTTCCTCAGTCTGTATTTAACTTTTGTCCCCTAGTCTTCAAAATGCTGTGTGTCCAGGTTCTTGTTGAAATGAACAGTTCCCAAATTTGACACTACTTTTTCAGTTTTACATGGAAAGAATAGCTGTAAATAGACTTGCATCTTTTGGTTCTTTCTTTGGTATGTAAAGATAAGGTATAATTGTAAATGAGAAGCTGAGAAATGAGCTGGGAATTGAAATAGTTGATGTTATGTGAAAGAGGAGATTGAGGTGGTTTGGACTTGTAGGGAAAGTGGAAGATGAATATTGAGTGAAAAGATAAACGAGTGAATGTGGAAGTTAGAGCACGAAAACCTAGACCTAAGAAGACACGGGATGAGGTCCTTCAGAATGACTTGTCTTAACCCTAATCCTAACTGCTGATTAACAAATTAGATGTGATAAAAGCTGACAAAATTTTTAATGGCCGATATATCAAAAAGACACGTCGTAGAGCAAAAGAGTTGAAATTCGTTCTCCCTGTCCCTCCCTATCCTATTCTCAGCATTAAAAAAAAATAATCCTGTCTCTAGTACCAGCCTAACTGAGCATAAGTTAAACCTTCAATGATCAGTATCTTGGAAACAATGTGTTGGAGAGCAAAACGGATGAAATTTGTTACCCCAAGAGCTCCTAATTCCATCTGCTGTAACCATTTTGTAACCAGTTCTAACTTTGCCATAACCCTAATGGCTCCTAACCCTCCTAACTGAACCTAACCAGTACTTTGTTCTTGCTACCACCAGATTACTATACATGATCTGGCAGATCTCTTACTAATATCATTTCTGTCTCAACCTTCATACTTCTGCCAGGTAAAAGACACTGGTTAAGGTTGAGGTGCTGCTCTAGTTTGTTTTTCATGTGTACATGGAAGCATTCCACTAGGTCAGCTTTGTGTTCTCCTACAGAAAGGACTTGCTTCCAGTGAGTAGAAACCATCTGCTATGGTTTTACTTGGTACACAGCTCTATAATCTGAGTTTCTATTAATCCTTGTTTGGGCCTTAATACTGTCCCTCTAGCACTTGTCATATACAGTGAAATGGACCAGAACTGCAACCCACACTCTTGGCTGGTTTGAGCACTGTGTCCAGGTACTGTCCACTGAGTTGAGCAAATGTCACATACCTCAAGCATGACCTTGCTTTGGCATTGTATGTACTAGTGCAAACCCATCAATAATGAGTGTATGTCAGGTTTCCAGTACTGTCTTGATGTATTCTATCATAATTTCCTGCTAGTGTATGGAGGAAATCACTTTTCATGCAGGTGTTGATCGTGCCATTACTCTGGGGACCAGGGGGATTTTTTAAGGACATCACTCTGGTAAAGAGTACATGCATCTGAGAGTTGTGTGCAAGAAGTTGCATATATATCTGTTCACCATTCATGCCGACTGATTTCCTCTTGACTTTCACCTTCTGCATGTCTGACGTCAGAATATTTGCCTGTTGCATTGGGTCATAGCTCTTTGGATCACTGCACAGATGTCTCTGCCATTCTCTCTATTGTCCAGAGCTCCAAGAATGCTGTTCTTACTGTTTGGTGATGCAGTGACACCTGTGGTTGTATTACCAATTTGTCTGGTTGCTCAGACTGAAAGGGTTAGTGTAGGAACTGACAAACATTACCTTCAGTTTTGAAATATTATCATTCCATTTCTTTACTGGTGACTCAGTCATTGAGTGGTGTCTTGCTTGGCATTGCCTAGGAACCATGGAGACTTTCCTGAAATTTTGAAGCATATTGAGCTGTTATTGGCCTTACCATGCACCGTGGAACTAGTGATTTTTCACAGAGGTTGAATCCCATGACCCGCTCTCACCTCTCAGTTTCTTGTTTTCCGTAGTCTCAAGGGCACAATCTATCCACACTAAACTGAATTGACCATCAGTGTGCCTGGTAACAAAGTTGCCTGTATGAAATTCTTCCCAGATCGTTAAAGGGAGGTCCTTCATACTCAAGACGTTGCATGGAGGTAGCGAGTGTAGTTCATTTGGTTTACTGCAAACAACAGAGGCAAGAATGCAGCTTTGGAAGACTAGTATACCTTTTGGTGCCCTATACTAGAGGAGCTTAGGAAGTTTCAGAGGCAGCATCACTCTGTAGTGGAACAACAGCTGAAATGTTGGAAACTTATTCAGGAGAGGTTAAAGTGAAAGGGTTGTCGATGTTTCAGAAATGGTGCATTGTAGAGCAAAATGGATGAAATTTATGGTCAAATCCCATCCCTTTTCACTATTTTCTAAGTAATCCTAACTTCTTCAAGCCCTAATCCTAACAGCTTCTAACTCTCCTGACTGAACCTAACCGATCTTTTCTAGCTACTACCAGTTTACTTTTATTTTGCACAATCAAGAGTGGCTGAAATGAAAAGGTTGTGGTCCCAAGCTTAACCAAACAAGAACCCAGTGGACTGCAGGCTGACACTGCCCATTTCTTGCAGTCCACCAGCTTTAGTTTGGGGGATTAGGCGGGAGTTCAGGGATGTTAATACAGCCAGACTGCAAAGCTGCCAGATTGTATCATTGCCTCTACATGAGGGCAACCCTCTCCAGGAGGGAACAGGTCTGTCACAAGTAAACAAAAGCCCATCACAGTATAACAAGTGAGTTTCCCAGGTGATAATTGTAAATCTGCCTTCTGTTTGTGATACTTTAAAAATACCTGCTTGCATTTCTTCCGAGTCTCTTGTACTGGCACTGAGATTATTGAAATAAAGCTTCAAAAGTCTGAACGTCTAGACCAAGTTAAGATGAAAGAAGTATAGTACAGCTTTTGAAAGTAAACACTAGAATATGATG
Source organism: Birgus latro (assembly GCA_018397915.1). Lineage (NCBI taxonomy): Eukaryota > Metazoa > Arthropoda > Malacostraca > Decapoda > Coenobitidae > Birgus > Birgus latro. The sequence goes on from JAGKTI010010706.1 coordinate 15,178, forward strand.
CTAGTCATGAAGTAGTGTTATGGAAAGGATGTAGAGCCACAGAATTGTCTTATTGTATCACTGAGCATTGAGAAATAAGCTTCAAAAGGCTGAAAATGGGCCATGTGTTTATGGAAAGGATGTAGAGCCATAGAATTGTCTTACTGTATTACTGAGCATTGAGAAGTAAGCTTCAAAAGGCTGAAAATGGTGCCAATGTAAAGTGAAAGAATTATAGTACAATTTATGAAGTACAGGTAGAATATGGTGATGGTCATGCAGAAGTGTTGTGATAAGGATGTAGAGTTATAGAATTTTCTTATTCTCTCACTGAGCCATGTGAAATTAGCATCAAAATGGTGATACTCTGAGCTAAGTTAAGGTAAAAGAAGCACATTATAGCTTTTGAAAGTAGATCCACTGTGTGCAGGGATCTTGAAAGTGATGGGTCCTGAATTTGGCTCTTGTTTGTTTTCTTTTAAAGGGAACAACTTTGCCTTGAGTTCCTACTTCTGCATTATAAAAATATGAGGTTAGTCATGAATAAGTGTAAGGGAAAGAATGTAGAGTCGTAAAATTGTCTAAGTCATTTAGCTACCGGTATGTGAAAAGACTTCAGAACCAAACATCTGGGCCAGCTTAAAGTGACAGAATTATAGCACAGTTTTTTATGGTAAACGGAGCAGCCATAGGAAAATTCAGTGATATGAATGTAGGCCTTTGAGACTGAGGATGGGTTTTATTGTGTACCTCTTGCCATTTTCTGGTGATCTGTCTATCTATCTATAGCCCGACACCCTAATCCCGCAAAGGGTGGCTGCAGACAAAATGCCTCCAAGTTGCTCTGTCACCCACCATTTGCCTACCCTCCCCCCAGCTCACTCCCTTTCCCTCATATACCTCTCAACTCCATCCCTTCACCTCATCCTTGGTCTTCCCCTCCCTCTCCCTCCCTCCACCCCACCTACATACACCCTCTTAGTAAGTCTTTCATTCTCCATTCTCTCCACATGTCCAAACCACCTCAGTGTATTTCTCCTAATCTTCTCAACCACATCCACATCCACCCCACTTCTTCATTCATCAACCTGTCCCTCCATGTCACTCCACATGCTCCTCTCAAGTAACTCATTTCCACTGCTCTCACTCTTGACTTGTTACCCTCTAGCAAGGTCCATGCCTCGCTTCTATACATCAGGGTAGGGATCACATTACTGTCATGCAGTGACTTTTTGACTTCCATACTCACCTCCCTATTTCTCATCACTGCTTTCAGTGAACCAATAACCTTCTTTCCCTGCTGTACCCTTTCAAGTATTTTATCCCCCAAACTTCCATCCTTATTCATCACACTGCCCAAGTACTGGAATGCACTCACATTCTCCATATCCTCACCATCCAACCTCACTGTGCATTCTGTGACTTCATTCCTCTCAAACACCATAACTTTTTTCTTGTTTACATTGACTTTCAGATTCCTCTTCTTGCACACTGTCCCAGGTCCATTCACCAGACCTTGCAACTCCCATTCATCTTCACTCAACAGTACTGTATCATCAGCAAACAACAACACAGGAATCTTCCACATCCCACCCTCATTCATTAGAGCCACCCCCACATGCACTGCCCTTCCTTCCACCTCCTTTTCTGGTGATAATTTGGCATAATATATTGCCCGAGTTGACTTACTTTGAAGTGAATAAAATCAGGCATGGTAAGTTGGAGTAGAATGTGGAGTTCTTTATTCTTGGCCAAAACATTAATTGCAAGAGTTCAACATTTTTGGTGCCCATGTGGTGGTGACCATCATCCACTCACTCAGTGTAGTGCTGCCTACGTCTTCCTTCACTTTTATCATTCTTTTTCTGTGTCTGCCCTCCACTCTTCCTGTTCCTAACCATCATCCACTCACTGTGTAGTGCTTCCTGCTTCTTCCTGTCATTTTTTTCCGGTGTCTGTCTTCCTCTCTTCCTATTTCTCACCATCATCCACTCACTTGATGTAGTGCTGCCTACTTCTTCCTTCACTTTTATAATTCTTTTTCTGTGTCTGTCCTCTCTTCCTATTTTGCTCATCTTTCCTGTCACTTTATATTACTCTTCTTTCCATTTTAGGTGGCTGTACATGGAGTGACAAGCCTATTGGTTTCCTGTAGGCCAGGAAACCATTTGTAATACTGGATGATAACCATATATCCAACTCATACGTATTTCCTGTGTATTAGCAAGTAGGTTGGCAGAGGGTTAGTGCCCCTCCCCATAAAACAGCTAACTCAGTGCTGGCTAAAACTGCCATCTTCCTGCAGACCATGACCCTCCTTAAGTGTGATAGGAAGTTGATGGACATTGGTATAACTGGGCAGCTCCACCATGCAGCCATTTTGGTGCCACCTCATGAAGATACCCTCTCCAGCCTTTTTTTTTTGGGGGGGGGGGAGGGGGGAGGTTTGATACAACTTTGGTAAACTCATTCAGTATGAGAGGTCTTTCCCAGTTTAAATATAATTGTCAGCTAGTTTGGCCATGTGGAGAGAATAAAGAAAGCTACTGACTAGGAGAATGTATGTGAGTGAGGTGGATGCATGACTGAGGATGAGATGGAAGGATGGGGTGGAGAGACACTATATGAATGAGGGAGTTTGAGTTAGAGAAAGAAACGGCTGATGGCGAGAGACAAATTAACATGGAGGCAGTTTGTTGGGGGAGGTGGTGCAAGAATCAGTAGAGAGGCAGCCTGCAGTCCTAATGGACCCAGGTTCGAATCCCAGCTGGGGCAGGGAACAGTTTAAGGATGTGAATTTCTTTAAAAGCAGACTTTTCTGATCTACTAGATGACCCGCCGACATGTCATAAAAGTACCCCCGCTAATACCAGTACACCAGTCCTGTATGAGACAGCCCTAGCGTGTTAAAGTTGAAGTGGTGACATGTGGAGATATAGGAGGACTACTGGAACTTGGGAATAGGCCCTGAAGCCTTTGCCTAGAGTCGGACACATAAAAAAAAGAAAAAAAAACTCTCTTCCAGGATTAAAGCATCCATCGACAGATAGGTAGGCAGAAAGATATATTGGACAGGGTCAAGTTTCCTTTTTACTCTAGTCCGCCATCCTCCTCGAGGGATAGGGAAGAAGGGGATCTGTGTATAGTTGGATAATGCAGTTACCCTGTTATAATCATTTTCAAGACATGAAGAAGGCTGTCTCCAAAATAATTATAAAGCCAGAACTATTGTCATACAATAAATAAAGAGCATGGACAAGTAATAAATACAAAAAAAAGAACAATTATAAATACAAAAAAGGACAAATAATCACAATAAGTAGAGAACAAACAGTCATAAAATAAATAGAAAATAAGTAACTGTAAAAAATTAAGCAGGGACACACACAATACAGTTGCTTCTGTACAAGTACTTATGAAGGAAATTGGGACTGGGTTGGCCCATAATTCAGAAAGTTAGAACATGAAATTTACCAATAGTTTACTCTTGACAAAAATATAGTAATCATTGGTGAAAAGTGAACTCTGGTAGCAATTGAAGCACAGTACCAGTGTTTTTTTTGTTATCTTAATTATTCTGTATAGGCAATATGTACAATGTTTGGCAGATAAAATGCACTAGTTGTAACTCAGCAGGCTTCCTAAAAAGCATGTACAGTACCTCCAAAAGTTCCGAACATGAATGTTTGTGAGTTGGGTTGCAACTATATAGGCAATGTTAAAAACTTTGTGAGTAAACAGCATGTACATTTGTGTGCTGGGTTTGTGGGTGATTGTGACAGCTTTTTGTATTATAATTCTTTTGTCTTAAATTGACCTGAATACCAGTGTTTACCTTGTAGCTTAGTCTCTGTAGCTCATTGGCAGAAAAAGACAATGCTTTGGCTCACCCTTTTATCCATAGTACTTCTTCATGACTGTGATTATGCAGGCAACCTTCCCAAGTTCAAACTTCTAAGCATGAAATATGTCCAGTGTTCAAGTGCATTAAACTAGCTGCACAAACATGCTGTTTATGAATTGTACCATTTGTTTAATTGATGCTCAGACAGCATATAGCAATCCACATGCAGTCTCTGAATTAATTGCAGGCTGACAGTGCATATGTGTTTCTCTTAGACTACACTAATTTGAAGTTTTAATTCTTGACAGTGGCTGCCAAAATGCAACCTATTGGTAGTTTTGAATGCAGTGTTCCAAAAATAGAAATATGTGAAACATACCTTTGTACAAACAGTTGAAAGTCAGTACATTTTTACTTAAGTTAGACAAGGCTGTGCAACCTGTTCCCAAGAATCTATTATGGTGTTGGAGGTACAGTATAATATAACAAAGTAATGAAAAGCTTTTAAAAGTAAAATCATTTTATTGTTCTGTTAAAGTATCCTTGCCTTTTTCAGCCACCTTAATTTGATTATCCTTATTCAGGAAAATGGAAACAAGAAATTTTGATTGAAAAGGAGACTTAAGTTTCAGTATGAATGGAAAGGCTAGTTGCATTTTGTTTGTTAGTTTCATTTGTTTATAAAGGTGCCAGCATGCCTGCATGCATCAGCTTTAGTCAGCAAGTGGCGGCTGTCCATGCTGCTTGATGGATTGAGAAAAAATGCATTATTTGAATGCATCTTGGAGTACACCCTTCTAAAGTTATCAGTTATTTCTAAAATTTAAACACAGCTTCAACCCAAGGAGTTTGAAATTGGTAAGGTTGACTGTCTTGGTAGTCATATTCTGTTATTACAACTCTGTTTTCAGCATGAAATGATGGCAAATTTAGGCCAATTAAAAATAAAAGGAGTTAGGTAGTGTAAATGTGTAAAATTTGATTGTACTCTACCTTTTTTGTTGGCTTCATAGGGCTGCAGTTCAAGTTGTTTTAGGGTCCTGAAGGGCACAGGTCTTAATTTCGTGTTTCCTTATGCTTATATTTGTGTATTTGCTTGTAAAGACTGTCATGCATGCATCGGCCTTGGTCACCTGATGGCAACTCTCCATGCTGCTCGATTTCTTGCAGCCATTCTGTTCAGTCGCTGATCCCTGGTGTCACACTGATGTTGTTCCAGTCTGTTTTTGGTGTACCTGTCACAGTAGAAATAGCACATTGCTGTTAGTTATTGAGTTGTAAGACTCATAGGTGCATGGTTAGGTTTTACAGGACATTTCACTAGACTCCTTTTTTTCATTCAGTCATTTTCCCTAGTATTGCTTGAAGGGAATTATATGGTAATTTTCATTCATAGTTCACAGCATTGACTTAGCAGTGATTTTTGTCCATTTTCAGCATATTTCCCATAGGTGAATTGTGATTAAGACTGTGCTGTGGCTCTACACCCTTTTGGTAACTTTTTTTTTGTGACTAGCACCATAAACTAGTGTTAATATCTTGCACATTAACAGCTCATTGCTAGAACAAGAGTACAGTATTTTACTATAGGTTTGTTCTCATTCCATAACACTTCCCATAGTCACTAGCACCATTGGTTACAGGTCATTGTCAGATTAAAAATTTATTTTACTGTAGGTCTGATCTCATTCCATAGCACTTCCAGCAGTCACCAGCACCATATGTTACAGGTTGCTGCCAGATTAAGAGTGCATGTTACTATAGATAGATCTCATTCCATAACACTTCCAGTAGTCACTAGCACCATATGTTGCAAGTCATTAGCAGAATTTTTCATTACTTTTACCATACCTTAGAGTTACTCTGTTGTCACAGCTTACCTTTCAAGATGGAGAGATGGCAGTTTTAGGCACAGTTACAGGGGAGAGCATAGATAAAGCTTTTCCATGCACCAGCACTTCACTCTGTGAGAGCCAACGGCCAAATGATTTGCCTGACTCATTCCAGACTCAGGTTTGAAGCTTCACTCATTCTTAGTTCCATGACACTGAAGCATAATCTTATAAAATTGCCACTCTGAACAGGGATTCATTTTACTTGAAGCTTCAGATCAGTTTCATCAGCCACTATCTCCTTCATATTTAGGTGGGAATAAAGGTCAAAGTAATGATGATGATATTTATCCTGCTTTTTAACCCCCCCTTTCCTTGATTTAGGTGGAGTTATACCTATTTTCCCTCAGTGGACCTATTTTCCCCCCCATTCATCTGTTTTCCTCCATGTCTCTATCCCTCCCACCCCAGTGATTTAATGTTTCCCATTGGGCCTACTATCTCCAGTGGACCCATTTTCCCCCCCAAGAACCCCTTTTTCCTCAGGGCCTTATTTCACCTTGCACCTTCTTTCTCAATGGACCCATTTTCACCCAGGGACCTATTTGTACCTGTGTACCCATGGACCTATTTTATTGCTGCTTATGGACCTATTTTTACCCATGGACCTATTTTCTCCCATGGACATATTTTATTTCCTCATGGACCTATTTTATTTCCTATGGACTTACTGTCACTCTTGGACCTATTTTATTTCCTCTTGTGGACTTACTGTCACTTATGGACCTATTTTATTTCCACTCATGGACTTATTGTCATCCATGGACCTATTTTGTTTTCACTCAATAACTTACTGTCATCCATGGACCTATTTTGTTTCCACTTAAGGACTTACTGTCATCCATGGACCTATTTTGTTTTCACTCAAGGACTTAGTCATCCATGGACCTATTTTGTTTTCACTTAAGGACTTACTGTTATCCATGGACCTATTTTGTTTCCACTGAAGGACTTACTGTCATCCATGGACCAACTGTATTTTATTTTCACTGAAGGACTTACTGTCATCCATGGACCTATTTTGTTTCCACTCAAGGATTTATTGTCACCCATGGACCTGTTTTCACCCTTGCATGTATTCTCTTCTTGGACTTACTTTCCACATAGACCTATTCTCCCCATTGAGAGGCAACTGTATCTTTTGTGGACCTGTATCCTTCCTTGGATCTATTTTTGGCATTGGACCAGTGTTCTCCCTTGGGTCCATTTCCCTCCAGAACCTGTTCTTCCTTTGATTCTCTCTCTCTCTCTCTCTCTCTCTCTCTCTCTCTCTCTCTCTCTCTCTCTCTCTCTCTCTCTCTCTCTCCACACACACACACAACTATAGTATTGTGTACAGTGACAGTATTCTAGATAGAGCAGTAGCAGTTTGAGGTCCTACATCTATTTCCTTGCCTCACGAAGGGAGAAGGGTGGACTGGAATAGGAAGGTCCACTAGGTTCACAGTTCAGGTGAGTCTTGGGTTGTAACTTGTACTACTATACTACCCTCATCATACATACCCGTGACCTATTCAGCCAGTCACCCTCTCTCTTCCCTTCAGCACATCCAAACATAACAGTTTACATCTCTTCCTTAACGGTACTTATGCCAGTTCTCTCACAGCACACTTTTCTCAGATCTGTCACACCTTGACATCCAGCAGTTCTTTGTACGCCTTTACTTGTCAAGGGATTTTCCTCTTGCAGCTTATTTCCCCTAGCTCTGTGGCAGTGGAGCCTCTTTATTGTATCAGTACCACCACATGAAGGCATCCCCCACCAACACTGGTTTACACTTCCCAGACCAACACAGCTGATAGGTGGAGGGGCTGGCTGTGTAGGAACTTAAAATATTTTTGAGTGATGGTATAAGGTGTTGAAAATGGTTGACATTTCATAGGTAATACTGAAAGTTCATTTTTATTTATTTTCTTTGCAATGATTTACAGAAAAACTGGATATTAAAGTTCCTTTGGTGCATATAAATGCTGATTTGGCAGTGTCACCAAGTTTTCGGTTCTAGATGTCTGAAAAAGGTGTGAAATATTGATACATATTGGTGGCATGTCGTTGAGGACCCAGCTTCATCTGTGAGATAGGCATGGTGGACTGGAGGCTCAAATTGCACTTTTCCTGCAGTCCACCATACTCATTCAGGGGATAGGGAAGTGGTTGAGGGATGTTAGTATAACCAGGCAGTGGAGCCACCTGGTTAATGTATCCATTGAGCATTGAGGTCTTACTGTACATGTAAAAAAAAAAAAAAAATGGTTGTCTGCATATGGGGAAAAAAAAAAAAACTTCATCAGTGTGTGTAGGTCTTTAAGCATTTGTATGTACCCAGTACAGTATATTTCAGAGGATTCTGTAGTGCATCATTATCATAAAATATATATTATGTGTGTAGGAGCTCTAAGCATTTGTATGTACCCAGTATATTATTTCTGAAGCATTTGTTGTTCAACATCATCATAAAATGTATATTATCATGGAAAGGCGTGAATCAAGACTGGGATGTGTGAAATCAGTGGTTACCAGTACTGTACTGTATTTTCATTAGGCTGCCTTGTTATACTCATGCATTATACCATTGCCCAAGTGAATAATGCTTCATATTATAGAAAACTTACAGCTTTACGTTTTATTTTCTACATGAATTCCATTTAATGCACAGCTGACATCTAATCATTTGTTAATGTTGTGGCCCAAGCGTCATTTGATATAAACCCAGTGTACCGCTGGTTGAAATGGTCCCCTTTGCAGTCCACCATTCTTCTTTTGGGGGATTGGTAGAGAGTTGAAGGGCATTTTGTATAATCATGCAGTATCCATTTTGTGGTCACCTCCCCCCCCCCCAGGTTGAAGGCAAACTATTGCTTAGAGTAATAGCACTCAAATATTATATGTATAATTTTAACTTTTTTTTAATCATTCGGATTGCTTTTCCCCAGCTAAGGATGGAGTAAGGTTTAACCCGCCCAGTCCCAACCATTTTTTTTCCCCTAGCCTACCCCCAGATCCCGACCGATTTTTTTTTTTTTTTTTTTTTGTGTGTGTGTGTGTGTGTGTGTGTGTGTGTGCTCAAACATCCGCTTTTGGTGAGAAACACCGAAAATTCATAGAGAAATCGCCCTCCTGAGCTTAAAAAATGTTGATACAGGTGTCATTCAGCCTTGTTTTCCTTTTTTTTTCAGGGTACCTGGCTAAAGAAAATGAACTATGGAAGGTTAACTAATTCAAGCCACTTTAAATTACGTATTTATTTATTTACAGTATTTGGTACGAGTTTATGTGTAGCACAAGTCTGTATTGGTTTTCACACAATAATATAGGCGATAAAAGCATTGTTCACTCACTCAAAACCCCAGTATATGGCACCTTCCTTTACATTACCACCTCATCACTTCTGTTTGTTTCTACCTCTAGCTTCTTTGTTTCTTTGTCCTCCACCTCAGGAATCACTTTCACTATGAATTTCGTCATTGGAGAGACTGTGGGGCAACATACCTTTACTGGCCAGGTTACTACTAACAGGTGAATTGCCCAGTGTGAGGGGGAGGGGGGGTTAGGTGGGGCCAGGCCGTGTCCCTGCTTGACAGCAGGTCTCCCACATATGCCTACCAAAAATCACCCGCGAATGTTGAAAAATGTGCACACAATGGGCCTTGCAATTGAGTGACATACAATGCACGTTGGTGGGTCTGTCCGCGGACAAAAGTAGTGACTTGCATCATACATTGATGGGACTCGGCGGGTTAATAACCTTTATACTTGTTAATTGTGATGCTGAAATGTGTTGGTAGCTATCTTTGTGAAGTGTAGTACACTGTACTGTTTACTTAATTTTCCTAACAAGAGCATAGAGAGAGAGGGATGTAGAGGTTTATCTGATTATATGACTGTGTTATGCATTGTAATAATGAGAGGAGTGTGGTGAATATAGGCAGATAGGAGTACTTTGGGTGAAACTGAAGTGGAGAAGCTGAGAAAGAAGCAGTGTCAGACGAATACTAGCTGAAGGTACTGGAGGAGTTAGTTAACACTAAGAATCTCCTTGGTTACTAGGCATATCAGGCCTTCAGTTTGTCTATATCCTGCTATCATATGTTAGAATCTCCTTGGTTACTAGTAATATCATACCTCTTTCCTGTTATCATACTCTAGAATCTCCTTGGTTATTAGTCAAATCAAATTTCTGTTTCCTGCAGTTAAGCTTCATGTTTTTATTGTGGAGATGTGGTCACTCATTCACTTGTTGTTGTTGTTGAGATGTTGTCGCTCGTTCACTTCCTTTGTCAACGTCTAAGTTAAATCCTCTTTGTCTGGTGTAGCAGCATCATTATGGTGAGAGTCGTCGGAGATGAAGGTATTTATATAACCTCTCCGTGGATTTCTTTCCTTTTCGTTTCTGTCATAAAGGTCATGTTTCATTTCCTCTTTTTGTCTTATGTACTGTTTTTGAAGTTTATCAAAATTATGTCCTATTTCTTTGTTTTATGAATAGATGGAAGGAAGAGTAAAAAGTGCAGTTTTAGTCCAAGTTAAATTGAAGGAGCATATGACATTTTAACCCAGCCATTGAGTTGCGTTTGATCCCAGGAGGATGCCAGCCCAACTCAATGCCGGTCCCAAGCCCGGATAAATTGGGGAGGGTTGGTGGCAGGATTGGGTATCCGGCCGTAAAAATTTGCCAAGCCCTGACACGGTATGGTCCATTATCATATCGTTTAGCGTACTGAATATCAGGTGTTTTCAATGGCTAAATTGAGTAAATGTCTCCCCCACCCTCCCTGCTTCATCTCTCTGACTGTCTCTCTTCATGTGAAGTCTGGGTGGCTGGGTTGCTTAGAATAGTCCACACATACACCCCCCCCCAGTTTCTGTCAATTTGATGTCGATTCTCCATATGTGTGGTGGTTGTGTGGGGATGGGCATCTTTTCAGGGGGTCGCTAAGAAGGGGTCTTAAACGCGATGCCCTGGCCCTAGGATGTACTGTGAGAACCCACAACAGGCACGTAAGGAGAACGGCGAGATGTCACAAAGGGGGGACGTTCCGGCCATCACATGCACTCGGCCCTTGCGTGTGACAATCACGTGGTTGCTTTTTTACTATTTTTTTCTATCGAATAATGTCTTTTCAATTTTGATTTTAATAATTTTTATCCAAAATGTTTATTATATGCCGTGTGGGTGTTGGATGTACCTGAGAGGACACTTTTGAGGCCATAATCCTTGGGCACAACAAACAATCGGGCTATATGCCATTTCCACCCTGACTGGCACCACTGTGGGGACATCAACAACTGAGGCACTGATGTCATTGCTGATGGTGTCGGACTTGCTGAATTGAGTATAGTCTGGGCCGATGTGTTGCTCGTTAATCAGGGCACCAGCACTTATCTGACTGTCATACGTGGGACGCTGATACATACTTCACATCCACTCAGTTTTCACGTTCCCCTGCATAGTTGGGCCAGAAACCCCAACCTCCCGTCATGATTTAGATCTGTTTCGGCCACATGCACACTGAGTACCTGAATATTCTATCATTAACCAGGAAGCCGAAAGGCTTTTTTAATAGGATGTTACCAGGGTGCCTCCATCCTATTAGGTCTCCAGGCTGGAGAAATCGTTTTATATTATAAAAGGATGTCACCAAGCTAATAGGTTTCCAAAAATCCTTTTATATTTTAAAAGGATTCGCTAAGCTAATAGGTTTCCAAAAATCCTTTTATATTTTAAAAGGATTCATTAAGCTAATAGGTTTCCAAAAATCCTTTTATATTTTAAAAGGATTCTCTAAGCTAATAGGTTTCCAAAAATCCTATCATATTTTAAAAGGATGTCACCAAGTTAACAGGTTTCCAAAAATTTATATTTTAAAAGGATGTCACCAAGCTAATAGATCGCCAAATCTGATAAACTTTTTTAAGGTATATTATAAACGAATGTCACCAAAATGTCACCAAGCCTTGATTCGCTTAGCAGAACACTTTTGATGCAGATCAGTTGGGTGGACAGTGCTAGGAGTGCGCGACTGGAAATTTGTTTGCGGCTGGCGTTTTGTTCCGGACACAAGCGATCCTGTTTTCAATGTGAGCTCACCCTCCCACACACACCATTTCCTGTGCTTTGTGTGTTTTTTCTTTCCCACACACACCAAATCCTGTTCTTGGCATTTTTTCCTTCTCACACACACCAGTTCCTGTTCTTGGTGTGTTTTTTCCTTCTCACACACACCAGTTCCTGTTCTTGGTGTGTTTTTTCCTTCACACACACCAGTTCCTGTTCTTGGTGTGTTTCTCCTCACACACAGTAGTTCCTGTTCTTGGTGTATTTTCTTCATCTCAAGCACATCAGTTCCTGTTCTCGATGTGATCTAAAGAAAACAAAGATCAGAACCAAGATCAAGACGAAGACAAGAAGAAATTGAAGGCCATATGTAATGATGCCTCCAGTTTGAAACATTTCTCCTAAAGTCAAAGTCTACTGCCATCTTTCAACACAGAGACAGAATGTAGTATGTAAAACTGCAAGGCCTATGCAATGATGATGGTAGCATGTCCAATGGAAGGGTGGTTGGGACGGGCATGGTGTGGGTCCGAGCAGCTTACCTCCTCGTGGTGGACCTGGGTAGAGTGATCTTCATATATTGTTGCATTGGCTCCAGGTTCATTGGAAATATGAACCCTGTGGAGTGCAGCCTGAAATTGCCCTCCTGCATTCCACAACCCTTGTTTGGGAGATGAGTCGAGGGATGTTGAAATTGTCCTGCAGCCCAAAACTGTTGTTTGGGAGAGAAGAGTTGAGGGATATTGAAATTGTCCTCCTACAGCCCACGACTCTCGTTTTGGAGATAAGAATTGAGGGATATTGAAATTGTCCTCCTGCAGTCCATGACTCCCGTCTGGGAGATAAGAGTCAAGGGATGTTTAAATTGTTCTCTTGCAGCCCACAACCTTTGTGTAGGAGATGAGTCGGGGGATGTTTGTGTAGGTGGGCAGTAGAAGCACCCAGTTATATCAGCAGCACCACATG
>JAGKTI010010707.1:16566-27913 GCA_018397915.1 Birgus latro
TATATATATATATATTATTTTGCATAAGAATAGAGCATAGGGCTCATTACAATGGATGAAAATAGTGGAAAAATCCAGGGAAGATTTACTTAGCGCAGAGAGGCTGAGCAGACAACACGAGAGGGTAATGGAGGGGAGGTAGGGAGCGGAGTCTAGAATGGGGGAAAATGGCTAAATTGTCAACAATGGATGGGAGTACTGATGACATTAGCAGCTCTGACTATTGTTGGACATTGGCAGTGCTGATAGATGATACAAGTCACCATCTGAAAGCCCGGGGTAATTTAAAAAAAACAGAGTCACAGAAGTGACGCCCCGCGATATGATCCATTGCACCCGACCATCACGAAAGTGACGACCCGCGGTTTAGGGGTTAAGGAACAACAATAACAACTCTCATTTGAATAAAATCCATTGGTGTTAGCTGGATGGAAATAATAGAGCCATTCGACCATGACAGAGTAAATGTTGACAGTATTAGCTGCGTCTAATGCCTATAACTCATTTTCGGCTCTAAAGATATAATCTGAAGTTAGCTTGAGTTGAACTGTAGTGATGTCCCGACCATGAAGGGGTAAATGCAGCTCACTTTAGCCCATGGAATATGAGATAAATTTCTCTAGGCTGAGTAAAATTATGTGGTGCAAGCATTAGTAATGTAAATAGATCTTCGTACTGAAAGTTGTAAGCGGTGCTCCTGTTGTTTGCCTTCCTCTTCCCCTTCTCCCCCTCCTCCTCCCCTCTCCCCCTCCCCTTCCCCCTCCCCCCTTCTCTCCTTCCCCTCTCCTCTCCTCCTCCCTTCTCCCTTTTGCTTTTCCCCTCTCCCCTCCCCTCTTCCTCCTCTCATCTCCTCTTCCCCTCCCCACCCCCTCAGTAATGTGGATTGGAGTCGCTCAATGGAAGTGGCTGCAAGCTAGGAGCAAATACACTCTGCTTTCTGGCTGTGTAAATGTTGGTGACTATATTTTCGATGGCATTAAATACCTTACATTTGATATATAAACTTCTGTACATAGTTGATGCACGCTTAAGGAGTAGGCTGTAGCACCATTCGACCAGGGCAATACTCCCGAGGTGGATCGCAAGCTAGTGATAGGGAGAGCTGGAGCTCCCATTTCACCAGCCTTCAGGACTCGATCCTGACCATCTCCCTTTGCTGGTCATTTTCAGTGCTTCATTTACACAGAGAGTAGGCCAGCATACTCTCTTAATACCTCTATACACTACATGCGCATAAGATATCACACCTCCTATTTCACACTCCGTTTTAGCAATGGCCGCTGCAATTTTACAATCCAAAGAGGTGGTACCTCGGATTGCCACCACCGGCAGGGTAGGGCTGGCGGCACAGAGTCCTCCCGGTCGCCATCAAGAGACTGTGCCGGCAGCGACTGTTGCAGGTTCCAATCTTGCTCGTCAGCGGAAAAGTGAAACTGCAGCCTTATTCTTTACCAATATCCGAGGCCTTTCCACTAATATAAATTCAGTTCACTTTTTCCTACAGTCCATATCCCCTCTGGCCCTATTCCTCACAGAACCACAAATCTTACCCTCAACTGAAGTATCCCCATTTAATTTTCCAGGTTACCATCTCCTCACTAACTTCCGTAACAAGCGCGGCACCTGTTGTTATATAAAATCACAATTTAAATCACTGTTTTAAACTTCACTTCATCCAGTTTTGATTACTTGTTGTATAAACTAAACTATCTAAATATTACCAAATATATCTTTGCAGTCTATTGCTCTCCCAGTGCCTCGTCAGATCCCAGTGTATTTGACTCCATATCTACACAGTTGACTAACCTTAACCTTGCCCTTATTACCGAAATTACCATTTAGGGTTATTTTAATGTAGATAATGTTGAATTGTTATTGCATTCTGCCAGGACCGATGATGCTGGCCTAGAGTGCGAGCTGTTTGCAGAATCGTTTAATCTCACGCAGCTGGTAAAGCAACCAACAAGAGTACCAGATAATCCTGACCATAATGCCCATCTCTTGGATCTATTCCTGACAAATAATCCAGATTAATACAGGACAGAGGTACTATCACTACCTGGATCCTCTGACCACAATCTCATCAAAGCCTCATTAGTTAGCCCCCCCCACAGACCTCCCCGTTCTGAACCTGTCAGGGTGACTCGATGGCACTTCGATAGGGCAAACTGGGGTGGATTTAGAAATTATCTTGCTGACATTCCCTGGCAGTCTTTCTTCTCTAGTGATGCCAATTCTACTCAGTCCCACATTAGTGATTTAATACTAGCAGGTATGGATTTATTCATAGAAAGTCAGCAGTTCACCAAAAGATCAAACTCCTCAAAATGGTTTGATAACAACTGTGCCACAGCAACAGCCCAAAAGTCATTAGCATATAACACTTACTTAAAATAAAAAACATTTGAATCACTCTGTTAATTCAAAATTGCTAGAAACCATGAAAAAGCTGTAATAAATCTCGTAAATCAGATTTTCTTCATAATCAAGCATCAAAACTACTTAACAATCCTAACGGCAATAGAATATTCTGGTCAACTCTCAATTCTTCCAACAATAACTTTACCAAGTCGTCATCCATTCCCCCACTAAAATCTTCAGATGGCAACATTACAAATGACCTATATAGGAAAGCAGATATCTTGGCTAGTATATTTGCCAGAAATTCTACCATAGAGGAAGTCAGCCAGAACGTCCCAGTACTAGAACTTGACTCCCCCGAAATTGTTCCACTTAAAATACAGACAAGACACGTAAAATTCATCTTAGACAATTTACCTACTAACAAAGCTCCAGGCCCAGATGGAATTCCCCCAATTATTTTGAAAGAGTGTTACCCAGAACTTGCCCCTGTTCTTGCTAAATTATTCAGAATATGCATACGTACCTCTTCATTCCCAAATTCATGGAAAGAAGGCAATGTTCACCCAATTCCAAAGAAAGGAAGTTCTTCTGACCCCTCTGATTACAGACCAATAGCTGTCACTTCTTCTCTTGGTAAAGTATTTGAAATTCTAATTAATAAACACATGGTTAAACACCTTCAATCCAACAACTTAATCAGTGATAGACAATATGGTTTTCGCCACGAAAGATCCACCATTGACATAATCTCCTGACTCATACCATCCATCAATCAATTCACCTATATGGAGAAAGTCATGCAGTAGCCCTTGATATTTTTAAAGCTTTCGACAGAGTATGGCACCGTTCCCTGCTCTCCAGACTCCCTTGCTATGGACTAAAGTCTTTTGTTCCTCTGCTTGCCTCATATCTCAGTGACAGAAAAATAAGAGTAAAAGTAGACGATGTATATTCCAATTTCCATTCAATTAACGCCGGCGTGCCACAGGGATCAGTTCTGGCACCAACCCTATTCCTGGTTCATATCTCTTATCTGTCACCCACAACCCCATCCATTCATATGCAGATGACCCAACACTTTATAGCTCATTCACATTCAGACACCCATTTACAAAGTCTGATATCTCTGTACAGCCATCTCCATAAATCGTGACTTATCTATGATCAGTGAATGGGGACAAAACAACCTTGTCTCATTTAATACTACTAAAACCAAATATATACAATTTACTAATAGACAGATATTGCCAGATTCGTATATTACCTTCAATGCTACTAATATTCCCATCTCCAAAAGTATTAAAATTCTCAGCGTCTCACTTAAGAGTACCCTTAGCTGGACTTCTCATGTCAGATCACTTGCTAAAACCGCCTCAAAGAAACTTGGATTATTGTACAGAGTCCGTAGCTTCTTCACTGACGAGCAGTTAGCTATAATTTATAAGAGTCATGTGCGCTCTCAGCTTGAATATTACTCACCCTTGTGGAATGGACGTGGAGTGGTTGCATTAAAACAACTTGACAAAAATCTGAACAAAGCTGTTGGAATTATTAATAACCCTACTATTACAAATAAATTACCTCCCCTACAAGTAAGAAGGAATGTTGCCTCCCTTGCATTATTTTACAGATATTTTTATGGTAAATGCTCAGACGAAGTTGCGTCCATTGTGCCACCTATCCATGCCTTCCCTCGTGCTACACGGGAATCTGGCAGCACTCATGACTGGATTGTCACACAGCCATATTGCAGAACTTCCGCCTATCGGAATTCTTTTATTCCCCGAACTGCATCTTTCTGACATTTGCTTCCCAAGAGTTGTTTCCCTCCAAACTTCAACCCACAGCTGTTCAAATCCAACTATTACAGATATTTCATGAATGGAGGACACCAGTAACCTGGTGTATGGATTTTTTTAAAATTCATTTCTTTTTCCTTCCTCTGTTCTGCTATTAAAAAATATATACCGTATATGACATTATTACACATGTTTATATAGGTGAATAGGCTGACAGATATAGCGAAAGATACAGATAGAGACAGACAGATTAATAGACTGACTGACTGACAAATACTGTAGATACATCCTGTAGATAGATAGGCAGATAGGTAGATAGACTGTAAGATAGACAGATGTAGGTGGAGGTAGTTAGATAGAAAGACAGAGAGACAGATTTAGCGTGAGTCAAGTAGATGCACAGATCATGAAGACCTTAAGGACGGGCGTACGTGGGCGGGATATAGACTACAAGAGCGGGCTTTGGGCGTGAGTCTGGGAGTGGTTGGCTTGGCTAGGAATGCTAAGAAGGGGTGGGAGACTCTCCAGCTTGGTTATAAAATATGGAATTTATTACTGCAGTCTTGTGGGCATGACTGATCTCTCTCTCTCTCTCTCTCTCTCTCTCTCTCTCTCTCTCTCTCTCTCTCTCTCTCTCTTTCAAGTTAGAAGTTAAAAAAAATAATATCACCATCTCAGATCCGACAGTGATTTCCCTTGCGTATCACAATATAGACTGTGGGTATCAGTGTCCAAATGGTGATATTTGAAAGGCGGTAGATGGATTACTGGAGTTTAGACTTCTAGGAAGGGTTTTTAGTCTGGGCACAGAGTTGAGTGCAAAGAAATTATATCTGCTGTACTAAGTTGTCTCACTCGTGTATCAGATAATTTTTCTGTCCACTCTCTCTCTCTCTCTCTCTCTCTCTCTCTCTCTCTCTCTCTTATTGTTTCTTGCAGGCCAGGCAACCATACGCAATGCTGGACTTCCATCCGAGTGGCAGCCACTGGCTTACTTTCACCCTAACTGACTGAACTGAATAGCGTTGCCTACAGTTCATAGCTCCTGGTGGGAAAATTAAGGCTAGGATTATAGAATACATGATGATGCTGATGATGACGATGATACAACCACCACCACCACCAACAACAACAACAGCAAAACCAAAAACAACAGCAACAGCATTAATAATAACACATAATAATAATAATAATAATAATTATTATTATTACCAATTTTCTTTTTCACCCTTACAGTCAGTATTATCATTCATCTTCGCCTTCTTTTTACCACATCTTCTTTTCTTGCTCTTACGATCATATCTTTTCTTCCACTTTTTTCTCTCCTGAATTTTTCACTTCTTCACATGTTTTTTCTTTTCATTCTTCTTCCTCTCCCTTCTCCTCTTCCTTCTCCTGTTCTTCCTCTTTTGCCTCTTCCTTTTCCTCTTCCTTCTCTTCTTATTTTTTTTCTTCTCCCTTGACTTCCTCTTCCTATTCTTCCTCCTTCTCCTCCTCCTTTTCCTCCTCCTCCTCCCCTTCTTCTTCTTCATTTTTCCTAGTTTTCCTCATTTTTCCACCCCACCACCGCCTCCATCCACTTCTTCATGCTTTCACATCTCCTCAGTCTCATCCATGCACTCTGCTAACTTATTAAAATATAGCATAATAATTTCCTGTTCCTTTCCCTCCTCTAGTCTTCTTCCCTCTTCTAAATTTTAATTCAGTTATCAGTTATCCATTTCTAATACCGTTTATTCTTATTCTCAGTCATATTATTTCCTATTACATTCCTTCTTCACATATTCGAATTCTCCATCCATCGTTACTCGTTCCTCCATCCCTGTTCACTCCCCTCTCTCTCTCTCTCTCTCTCTCTCTCTCTCTCTCTCTCTCTCTCTCTCTCTCTCTCTCTCTCTCTCTCTCTCTCTCTCTCTCTCCAGAGTACTAACTCACAGACCAGGGGAGCATTATTTTATGACGTACAATCTCTACTCTCATAAGTCCAATTCGTCACCCCTCCTCCTCCTTCCATCTCGTATAATAACTTGCGTTCTGGAAATTATAATGGGAAAAACTGCTATACTCTTCTCACTTTTACTTGTCCTGAAATTACAACCTCTCCATCATGAATGCTAGGTTGTTACACTAGATTAACAATAGAATTAGATGCTAGTCACAAAGAAGTGCTATGGAAAGATTGTAGAACCACTGTGGTGTCTTTTTCTGCCACTGAGCTACGTGAAATAAGCTGTAAAAGGGCGAAAATCTCAGTCAAGTTAAGGTCAGCGAACTGTAGTCAAACTATAGTAACTTACTTTTTGAACTTTTGTTGTAGCGCAGGCTTAGGAACACCTTACTGAGTTACTGAGGGAATGATTTTAAATTAGCCATTTGTATGCCCCCGGAAACACCAGGGCCCGCGTTCTCGTCCACTAAGGATGCCCCTTAGCATCTCTTCCTTAGCAATTTAGTTTTGGATATTTTTTTTTTTATGCAAGGAAGAAGGAACCAAAGGCCATGGGCCCACAAACTGTTCCTTCCAAGAAAAAAGAAAGACAATACAAAAGAGAGCCAAATTCAAGATCCGTTCATTTCGAGATGCCTGGACACACTGCGTTTGAAAGACTGAAGATCATTGGAAGTAGGAAATACAGATAGAGGAAGACAGTTCCAGAGTTGACCTGTTGCATACATGAAGGACTGGGAGTAACGGTTAACTCTTGCATTAGTCTCTCTCCCGGTGATGAATTCGGGCACCTCAAAATGAGCAGATGATGACAGAGGACGGAACAAGCGATGATAGAATGGCGAGGAGTGATAGTACAAAAAACTGTTGTATTAGTAAAGTAAAGAGTTTCCCTGTTATTAACAAAATTAAAAAAAGTCAGTCCCAAGGAAGAGATAATAATCTGAAAGTGTACTACACAAACAGCAGGAGTTTGAGTAATAAAATGGATGAACTGAGAGCTTTAATTTGTACAGAGAAACTAGACATTGCCATTATTAGTGAAACTTGGATGAATACAGACACTCGAGAATTTTTAGCAGAATATCAAATAAGAGGCTGTAATATTTTTGTGTCAAACCGTTTGGGAAGGAAGGGGGGTAGGGTAGCTATTTATGTAAAGGATTCATTTAACTGTTACAATAGAGCAGACATTAAAGTAAATAGGGACACCGAAAGTGTCTGGGTTGAAGTCAATAACAACAGGGAGAAATTAGTCTTAAGAGCCATTTACAGTTCTCCAAAATTAAGTAGAGCAGAGAGTAAATATCTTTGGGAGGAAATTAGGAAAGCGTCACAGTCCAGCTTAGTAATAATTGTAGGGGATCTGATTGGCGAAATCAGACAGGGAATGCAGAGCCAGAGGAATTTCTAGAGGTAGTACAGGATAATTTCCTTTATCAGTACATCAGGGAGCCCACCAGAGATAATAATATACTAGATTTGGTTTTAGCTAATAAAGAAAATGTCGTTAGTGATATAGAGGTTGGTGGACGACTTGGTAATAGCGACCATAAAGAAATTAAGTTCAAATTAAATTGGGACGTCTGTTCCATCGAAAATACCTCCACTGTTCCTAATTTTCGTCTACGAGATTTCGACGGGTTAAGAGCTTATTTAAGAACGATATTCCATATGGAGAATAGCTATTTTAGGGATTGCCAGGTCAGTAGGGAACCCCAGGTCATAGGACAGGAAACAGGTGGGAATGTGCGCCATATCCCTGGGGAAGGTCAGGTGTAAGGTGAGGGGATTAACTCTCGTTCGGCCAGTGAGAAATACAACGAGTTAGTAAATATAATACACGGAGGCCAAGATAGATATATTCTTTTAAAATCGTTTAGAACGAATAATTCGGAACCAAGATAGTTAAACAACAGATTAAAATCCCTCATAAGCCAAAGGAAAGGAATATATAGAAAAATAAAACGCAGAGAGGAACACTTACTTAACCGGTACGCAATTTTAAATAGAGAAGTGAAGAGGGAGATACGGAAGGCAAAGAGAAATTATGAAATTAAGGTTGCTAGTGAATCGAAAGAAAACCCCAAGGGTTTTTATCATGTGTACTGGACGAAAAATAAAGATAGGATAGGACCACTCAGAACAGAATCAGGTGACATTACCAGTGAAGATAAAGAAATGTGCTCCATCCTAAATAATTATTTCATATCAGTATTCACCAAGGAAAATCTAGACCTGGTCCCTCAAGCAGCAAATATTTACGACGATAATACGGAAAATATTCTTAGTGAAAGAAACATTAGTAAGGAGGACGTATTGAAAGAAATTAATAAGTTAAATACTCAAAAATCGCCAGGTCCAGACGATATATATGCAAAAGTTATAAAAGAAACGAAAGAAGAATTATGTCAGCCACTTTTAACGGTATTTAATGACTCTTTAATTTCAGGAGAAGTTCCCGAGGCATGGAAGACCGCAAACGTAGTGCCCATTTTTAAAAAGGGTGATAAAGCAGCTGCGTCGAATTATCGTCCGATAAGTCTAACGTCAATAGTAGGAAAAATGTTAGAGTCAAATTTGGCCAATAAGATTAGAGAACACTTAGAAAGATTTAACCTTATAAATGAAAGTCAGCACGGATTCAGGCAAGGACGATCCTGCCTCACAAACTTGTCATTCTTCTCGGAGGTCTATGAGGTAATAGATAGCGATAAAGCTTACGATATTATTTATCTGGACTTCAGTAAAGCTTTTGATAGGGTCCCACACGAAAGGTTAGTTAGAAAGGTTCGAGCACACGGTATAGACGGCGATATCTTAAAATGGATAGAATCCTGGCCGAAAGGACGAAAGCAGCGAGTATTGATAAATGGAACTAAGTCGGATTGGGGATTAGTAACTAGCGGTGTACCACAGGGTTCAGTACTCAGTCCCTTATTGTTTATTATATATATAAATGATCTAGACTTAGGAATCACTAGCAGTATCAGCAAATTTGCCGATGATACAAAAATATGGCGTATCATTAACTCAACTGACGATTGCCACAACTTACAAAATGACCTCGATATATTATCCAGATGGTCTAAAACTTGGCAAGTGGAATTTAACGTTGAAAAATGTAAAGTACTTAACGTAGGCAAGACCACTGGAGATCCTAAATACTGCTTAGATAACAAAGAAATTAGTAAATCGAAATGCGAGAGAGATCTAGGAGTCATGGTTAGTAACGACCTTAAACCAAGTCAACAGTGTATTAATGCGAGAAATAAAGCAAATAGGGTCCTAGAATTTATTTCGAGAAGCGTGAGCAGTAGGTCATCAAAAGTAATACTGCAGCTTTATCTACCATTAGTAAGGCCACATTTACTATGCGTTTCAGGGGCCTTGACCCATCGTTTTTCACAAATATCTTCGAAACAAACAGTCGGATCAGTATGGCATATTACCACGGCCTGTTTCACACCCTACCCTAATTTTAGGCACTACAGTGCATTGCCAAATGTACTTGATTACGGCGTTTACTCTTGACTGTGATGTCGTATCTTTCAGCCGACACGGCATTCGAACAGGTGAGGCGTGACTCAGAGTTGACGTCACCAAATACACTACCCCTTCTTCCTCACCCTCCTCCCTCTTCCCTCCATGTACGGTATACGTTAACATGGTGAGCCACGGGCAGTGAACAGAATTAGGCTTATTCCCGCATTCTGTGAAGATACTGCCTCGTCACTGCCATGTCCAACATGTTACGTTGTGGCTGTGGTTGTAAAACCGCAATTGCATTTATGACTTTTCGACGTGTTCAGCCGAGAGAAAGCAGCGAAAAAACTACGGATCAGTTTGGACAGGTAAGAAATCATGCCTATATTTTGTGTTAACATGTTTTCAATAAAAGAGTTTCAATGGCATCCCTTTAATGCCTGCATGGGAAACGTTAAATCGGTAATTACAAATGGAAAATTATAAGAACCCAAATATCTCATGTAAAGGTCTGCCTTTTCCACACAGGCCCTGTGATCGTGTTGCAGAGGCCACGGGGATGATGGTGAAGCGCAGCACGAGCTCGCGTTCTGGGTCATCAACACCGCCCGGGACAGCCACTCCCTCGACAACACCGCCTTGGCCACCGACACCCCTCGCCACACCAACCGTCTTTGACAATTTCACCGCTGGTGCCATTCGCCGCCATGTACATGGCAAGTTTGCTGCCAAGCAAACCTTCACTATTGGTACTTCGAGTGAAGAGTTAAAGAGGGCAGACATCATCCCGGGGGAAACAGAGACGGCGGTGTGGCGATTACTTCACAATATGGGGTTCAGGTTTAAGACCTCACAGAGGAAAATGTACGTGAGGAAGGAGTCCTTAGATGTTGTGTGTCGCCGTATTAACGCTCTTCGAGCACTCAAGACACATTGGGAGGAGGGGAGACAGGTGGTTTACGTCGACGAGACGTGGTTTACTACCCAAATGCACCACAGTAAAGAGTGGGTGGACACATCACAGCCAACCACCAGTGCCACCTTCAGTCGTCAGGTGCCTCCCAGAGAAGGTGAGGGGTTTGTGGTAGTAGCAGGTGGCACCAGGGACGGTTTCATCAATGATTCATTTTTGTGCTTCCCTGCCGAGAACAAAAGCGGAGACTACCACGGCGAAATGAACAGAGCCCTATTTATCCGCTGGCTGACATCGCAGCTCCTGCCGGCGCTCGCTGAGCCATCGGTACTGGTGCTGGACAATGCGCCCTACCACAGGAGGAGAGCTGCTGCCCCACCACTGCCACCACAAAAGAGGAGATCGTCAAATGGCTGGAGTGGCGCAGGATACCATTCGCACCACACGCCATACGCCCTGAGCTGCTGCTGATCTGCAAGGAGAACCAGCCAGAACCGCGGTACACGGTGTACAACATTATCCGCTCATGGGGTCATGAGGTCGTCCGCGTGCCACCCGCTCATCCTGAGCTCAATGCCATCGAGCAGGTGTGGGGCTGTATGAAGCGACATGTGCGCTCCTCGTTACAGCGGTTCACCCGGGCAGATCTACAAGGCGGGCTACAGGAAGCAAAGCTTATCGCAACCGGGGAGGTGTGGGCGGGTGCTGTGAGAAGATCCAGAGCATTCGAGGAAGAGTACTGGTCAGCGGATAATATACAGGAAGGTGTGGATCCCGTCATCATCACCTCCGGCAGCGATGACGAGGACGATTTGTGTGTCGATAGTGCTACGGACT
>JAGKTI010010708.1:0-27912 GCA_018397915.1 Birgus latro
CTTCCATTTTTTTCTTGTTCATTTCCCTTTCTTCCTGAATAATTTCCCTTAAACTGACTACTTCTTTCTGTTCTTCTTCCACATGTGCCCACTTTGCCTTTTGCTCTTCTAACACACTACTTACCTTCTCTGTTTGGTTACTGCTTTCTTCTAGTTTTCTCCCTAATTCAATATTTTCTCGTTTTAAATTCTCGATCTCCTGGTTCGCTGTCTCATTGGCCTGTATCAAACTCTGTATAGTATTTTCGGTCTTTTCAGGCATGTCTCTTGATACTAGATCCTCCGCTTTCTTTTCTAGACCACTAATTCTCATAATCAATGTTTTAACCAGGTCCATAACATTTGTTTCACTGTCAAATCCTGGGAATTCCGGTTCTCCAGTGTTTATATGGTCCGCTATCTTTAAGGTCGGTTGCAGTACTAAACTGAACAGCTGTTCCCAAAATTCCTATAAAAACATTCATGTATACTTAATGACAATTGTTCTTTACATTTTTGATAGACTATAATAACTTGCAATACTTGAAATTATTAACAAGACTGAAGACAGGACAATTCCTGAAAACTACTTAGGGTTTGTTGAGGCGGTTTGAGACACGTCTTGTCGCTGAGGCTGTGTGTGTGTGCTTTAACTCCTCCTAGGCTATTTGATGGATATGAGTGAAACTTGCCTAGTAGGTTTCATGGGTTACTAAGAAGGTCTTCAACTATAAACAATTTTCGAACCATGATTTTAAGAGGGTTAGCCCCTCCCACCACCACCACAAAAAAAAAAAAATCTAAAAATTGGTGAAAATGTTCAGTAATGATTTTGATATCTTAATACATGTTATACAACGGACTCTTATCCATAATGTGATATTTGGGAAGCGTGACCCAAAATGATTCTTGGAGGTCAGCCCCCTCTCCCCCCCCCCAAAAAAAAAAAAAAATAAGAGAAAGATTTGAATGAAACTTTCCAAGTTAGTTCGTCTGGTTACTCCGAAGGTCTTCCACTATAAACAATTTCCCAATCGTGATTTTTTAGGGAGGTCAGCCCCCTCTACTAAATCAGAATCTCAGAAACAGTGGAAGGAGAGCAGACATGCCTTAGAAATCTTAGTACATGTTCTATGGACTCTCTTCCGTAACTAATATTGGGGAGCATGACCCTCCCCCCAATGATTCTTTGGGGGTCAGCCCCTCCTAAAAATTTAAACGATTAGATATAGGGAAAACAGGGCACAAGAATTTCAACAAAATTGGCATACATATCACAGAATTGGGTACGCAAGTGTCAATGTTTTCTCTGAATGCACAGGATGAAACTGCACATGTACTTTATTATTATTATGTTGCTGTTGTTGCTGTTAACGATGACAGTGTACCATGTCAATCCGTGTGTCCACATATGATGTATCTATGTACAGGTGGCATGAAAAATTCTGTCGTCTCTCCTGCCTTTTTCTCCATAGACTTTGAGCATCAGTGGGGTGATTCGTCATCAAAAGACATTAATGACTTCATTTGCATCATTTGGTGCGGACTGACCACACTGACTTTCAGAGCCCGTGGAGAAGTAAGTGAGACGATGTGAATTTTGATGCTGACAGTGTATGAAATTCACAAAACATTTCACAAAAAATCTCATGAATGCCTCATTTGATATGGATCAAACTTGGCACATACACTGCATGGAGCCTAGTTCTGGGAAAAAGTTATTTGATTTTTGTGGTGTCAATCAAAGATCAAGGTCACGGGTCAAGGTCACAGTTCAGGGTGTGACACTGCTGTGCTCTATGAGCATTTGTGGTCTAATTCTTTCTTGTCTATAAATGTGACCTTATTTTATCAGTATTATTATTGCTGTTATTGATGATGAGGAGGAAATCAGTATGATGGAAGTTGTGGAAGCAATGAAGAAAGCCAAAATGAAGTAGAGTGGATGCGGATGATGTGAAGATTGGCCTGGGAGGAAGGTAAAGTCCCAGAGGATTGGAAGTCGGGTATAATTGAGGCATCGCACATTAGAAGAGTGGCTCGCGCCACCCTGCCAAACCTCTGTTACTGAGTATAGCACTATGTTGAGGCGTTTACTATTGCCTGGGAGTGGATAAGTGTCCCTTAGTCCACTGTATGTAGGGTTGAAATTCCTCAACCATCAGTGCAGTCAGCACCCTGTTGTGAGCTCAATATTCCTAATTAGAAGGCATGCCCAACCACTCTATAGAGTGAGGGAGGTGAGGGATGGGTAGCCCTTTTAATGCGTAAATCATCCCGCGGAAAATTCCGAATCAGAAGGGTGGCCGAACCAGTGCATGTCTCCTCCCTGGTGCTGGGAGCAGCATCAGCCAATCAGAGCGCTCGGCTCCCATCACGTGACCGCTCTCAGCCACTGGGAGCCCAGTAAGTGGGTGGCCATGTTGGTCCCTTTCATTGTGGCTTCTACTGGCAAACGCAGCAAGGACGCTCTGCACTGTTCTTATTTTTTGCGTGTGCTTTACGACTGTTACGAGCGCCAAACTTTGCAAAAAATGGCTGAATAGTGTGGTGAGTACAAAGCGCGGGTGTCCCTTAGGCAACCGCAACCTTTTCCCAGCATTTTATCACTGTTACTGTTAATATTATTCGTTTTGTGTTTATTACCACGAATTATGATTACCATGTGCAGTAATAACAGAAGGTGCACTCAGATTTCAATGTAACTTCCGAAACCATAACACAGACGGCATGATAAACAAACAATTTTGCTCCTGCTGTTTTGAATGTCATGATATCGATAATTTATTAACTCTGTCAATGTCCTGAATGTATCATGGTTACTTTGCTACCAAATTTAATGCCCTAGCATCAAAAATTAAAAAAGTTATGGTAGTCGGAAGTTCGTCGGACTTTAAGCACGTTTTCTCACGTTTTTTATTTTGGCGTGAGTGTCCCTTCTAACGAGGACGGCCTCAATTATTCCCCTGTACAAAGAAAGAGGAGAAAAAGTGTGTGGTAATCATAGGGACATTTGTCTTCTTAGTGTAAAAGGAAAAGTATATGGTAGGATACTTAGCTACTGATTCACTGTTCATTGACAAATGAAGAAATTGACAGAGTCAGGGAAATAACAGAGGAATTAGTTGGAGAAGAACAGGGAAGTTTTAGGAAGGGAAGAAGTTGTGTAGATCAGATATTCATTCTTTGGTCTTCGATGGAAAAGTTCCTAGAGAAGGGAAAGAAGTTGTATATGGCCTTCATGGATTTGGAGAAAGCATATTACAGGGTGGATAGACAAGGAATGGGAAAAGTATTAAAAGTAAATGGGAAGTTGTTGAATGCTGAGACGTGTATGCATGAGGGTGCTAAGTGTAGGTGCTAAGAGGAGGGTGTAGTGTGTGTGGACAGTGAACTGAGTGAATTTTTCAATTTGGTGGCAGGACTGAAAATGGGACGTGTCATATCTCCATGGCTGTTCAATCTGTACATGAATGGGGTTATAAAAGAGATATAAGGTAGGGCAGTGGATGTTGGAGTGGCCCTAATGAGAGAGAGCAGTGTTTGGAAACTCCCTGTACTGTTGTTTGCTGAAGATACTGTGTTGTTAAGTGAAGACGAAGGGGAGCTGCAAACCTTGGTGAATGAGTCTGGGAGTGTGTGTATGAAATGGAATTTAAAGGTGAATGTAGGGAAGAGTAAAGTTATGGTCTTCGAGGGAAATGAAGTCACTGAATGTACAGTGAGGTTGGATGCGGAGGACATGGAAAATATGAGTGCGTTTTATGACTTGGGTAATGTGATAAGTAAGGATGGAAGTTTAGAGGATGAAGTGCATGAATGGGTACAACAAGGAAGAAAGGTTGCTTGTTCTTTGAAAGCAGTGATTAGAAACAGGGAAGTGAGCATGGAAGTAAAAAAGTCTCAGCATGGTAGTATTGTGATTCCAACTCTAACGTATGAAAATGAAGCTTGGATCTTGTTGGAGGGACACAAGTCAAGAGTGAGAGCAGTGGAAATGAGTTATCTGAGAGGAGCATGTGGAGTCACATGCAGAGACATACAGACAAATGAGGAAGTGAAAGAGTATTGTGGTGTGGATGTGGATGTGCTAGAATGCGTTAAGAAAAATATACTGGGGTGGTTTGGCCATGTGGAGAGGATGGAGAGTGAGAGACTGACAAGGAGAGTGTATGGGAGTGAGGTGCAGGGGGGGAGATGGAGGGCCAAGAATGAGATAGAGGGTTGAAATGGAGAGGTATATGAGAGAGGGAGGTGTGAGCTTAGCAGGGGACTGAATTGGCAGGGGACAGGGCGACATGGAGGCGATTTGTTTGTGGTCATCCCTTACGGGATTAAGGCGTCTGGCTACAGATAGATAGACAGATAGATAGATAGCCAGATAGATAGATATATGACGATGATGATGACGGCTGTCGCTGTTGCTGAGATGCAGATTATCCTATTTCCGCGCCCTACACAACCGTCAATATCCACAAACCATTATCTCCTACGAGAAATCTCTTCTAGTCTACTTAAAATCGTTTCTAGGCACTACGTTCATCCATCTTCCAACTACACATTGCTCCATCATACAAGTGCCCCGGCGCTGGGCTAGGCTAGTTTAGCAATGACATTTTAAGCAATGACCAGTATGTCTAAATAAGATTTCGTGGTTCTGCAAAGGTTGAATTTCTCTCTCTCTATGCAAATATTGAAATATTTCTCTCTCTCTCTCTCTCTCTCTCTCTCTCTCTCTCTCTCTCTCTCTCTCTCTCTCTCTCTCTCTCTCTCTCATAATGCAAAGGTTGAATCCTTTCTCTCTCTCTCTAAGTTGTTTACGTCCCCAGATTTTCCTCAGGAAGCCATCGGAAGGAATCGTACTCTGCTTCCTGTTGAATCCGCCGACACAATTTTTTTTATTATTATTCTTGCGACTCCCTTACGATTTAATTCAACTCAGGCCAAGACATTTTTGGAGAAGGCATTATTGAAAGTTGTACTGAACCCCTTCAGTTCGAAAAACCTCTCCTAATCTGAATGAAACCACCTGGAAGGAAGAAGGATAAAATGTGAAGTGACCATGGTGGAGGTTAAAGGTTTGCTCGTGGTGTCTGAAAGGGTATCCGCGCTGTATGTTGCTAGTTTTGTTGTCTTCATTATCATCATCACCATCGTCGTCTTGTTATTCTCTCCCGGTCGTGAAGAGAGAGAGAGAGAGAGAGAGAGAGACTGACCACTCTCCTCCCAGTTATCATTTCAACATCCATCATTCTCTTTCATATTATTCTCCTCACCCTTGGGCCATGTGCGTGTGTACTTGTCTCTGTATGTATGTATGCATGCATGCACGTGCGTGCGTGTGTGTGTGTGTGTACAGTGTGTGTTCTTACTTATTTGCATCATTACAGTCACGTGTAGGAAGTCATTTTTAGCATACACATCCTTAAATTTGTGTATAGTTTTGGCACACATTATTTCATTCGGGTGTGCATTCCACTGATCAACTGCTCTATTTGGGAAACTGAATTTCCTTACATCTTTATCACCTCTCTTTTTGTACAGTTATTTGCAGTGTCCTCTTGATGTTGCTTCCCCATGGGTTATATACTCACCCTACCAGAGGAGCAGCAGTTGGAGAAGATTTGGAGAGGCCCCCTGAGACCTGGGGTCGACAACCTACAACCAGGCCCCTGGCAGACCTTGACCCTGATGGACTCTTCAAAGATGGGATGCCGCAGTATACGCCTGATGGAAGCCCAGCTGAGGAGAGACCACAGCCCCCAGACCCTCTAAGACGTCCCCAGAACCCCTGGGTGCAACCTCCCCTTCCCAGCCTGACGATGCCCTGCCCAGCAGAGTGGGCACCAACAGGTGCGCCTTCTCTCCCTGTTCAGATCCAGCCCTTAGGCCCCAACCCTCGGGCCCCCTAGAGATGGGCGCCCCTTCCACAATGCCCCTCAGACCCTCCTGGATGACCCAGCAATACTTGGTCTCCTGACGAAGGCCCCCTGACGACCCAGCAGTGACCGGCCTCCTGGCGAAGGTCTCCCAGACGACCCAGCAATACCCAGCCTCCTGACGAGACCCCCAGATGACCCAGTAGCTGCCCGGCCTCACGACAAAGACCCCAGACGCCCTCACGGCAGCTGGTCCCCCTCCTGATGAAGGCCACCGTCCTGGGCCACCCTCCTAGAGCTGGGCCCCCCCAGCAGCAACACCGGCTACCTTACCTGCCCTGGAATCCTGTGGCCCTGTCCATTGTGTTAATTTATTTCTTGTATAAAGTGTGCCACTGTCTGTATTGTGTCTTTGTAAGAATTAAGGTAATGCACGTGTAAGGTTTGTCACCGAGTGTTTTTATGCCCTGTTCCTCTCAGTTGCCCTAAGTGTACCCAGCCCGCTCTAGAAAGAGGACCCTGCTCTAAGTGCAGTGTTTGAGGAATGAGTAGTCAGTCCTAAAATACGCAGCACAACACTGGTGGCTGGCAGTTGTTCTTGACCTGGTGGGTGGCAACAAGGAACAAGGGAAATCTCGGCAAAATGGCGACAAAACCCCACGTTCAAATACCTAAATTCGATTTGACCAATACAACATCCACACCTACCTAGAAATAGTTGAACCACTTTTGGACAGCGTTCGATACAGACAGACAAAGAATAGCAGTAACCTTGCCTCTTCTGGGCAAAGCAGTAGCCACTATTGCACCAAAAATCGTCCTGGAGCTGACATGGGTGGATTTCACCCAACTAATGACTCAAGCAGTCACCCCTCTTTAGGGAAAGTTGTGGCATTATCACAACTAGATTCCCTAACCTACGACGGAAACCTCGACGACTCACTCGTCCAGGCCAGGCAACTCATCACCGCCGCATACCCGATGTCTTGAACACCCTGATCAAGATCCTCCTCCGTGCTATCAGAGATCACTTCACCACACATAACCCCACGGGAGACCTGGACAAAGATATCCAGCTTGTACGTCGCCTCCTGGCCACCCATACCACCACACAACAAATTGGCGCTGCGAGTAAATTTCCCACACAAAAAAACGCCGCCACGCAACCCCCGGCCACCCCAAGTCCAGCCAAGTCTGACACCAGCACCCTCTATTCCCAGGGCCCACCCCTCACTCAAGTGCCCCGACACCAGAGAAAGCAACTTGATTTCCATTAATCCTGGGGAATTCACAGCTTGCAGCAAAATGCCCCCTTCATGACATTCAGGAGCAGCTCATGGCTGCCCTATGCAAGACAACCAACCAGGGGCGCCGTAAAGTCTCATCCCTGGACAAAGGCACTGAGGATGAAGCTCGAACAGCCACCTGCACCAACCCCAGGGACACAGAACCCGAGGACGACAATACGCCCCAGCAGTTGGATTTTTTAGGCCCGCCCCCACACCTCCCGACAGTAGTGGGGGCCATCTCACAGAAATACCACCCCCCAGTCTATAACAAGATGAGACTGAATGGGGTGAGGGTGAGGCTTTTGGCCAGATCCTGCCTCTACACTCACTTTTACTTCCGTCGCCACCCCACCTTCAGCCCACTTTCCCCCACCTCAGCTCACCTAGTGGACGCTGGAGATGGCCCCCTACCTATACGTGGGGAGACTCGGGCCCTACGTGTGGACACCCACCAGCAGGTCTTCACACTCCACCAATACATCATTTTTTACTCATCCTGCCATGCATATGATGGATGTCTGGGGCTGGACCTCCTTCAAAAACTACCAACCAACATAGACTGCTATGAGTGTCGCCTACAATTTCATCATCATCCGGACTCCAGCCCCCAGCCCCTCTGCACGTGCATACCCCCTCTTCTGCCCCCACCCCTAGCTTCCCCCACCCCTCCCCTCCCACCTCATCTTCCCCGCTACCGTCGCCTCCACCCTCACCATTCCCTCTCACCACGAGGCCTGGCTACATTTGAATGGACCCACTGGGACCTCCATCCTATTCTCCCCAACCCAACCCCCCGGAACCCTTTCCTCCTGCTTAATCTCTCCACCTTGCTATCCCACCACCATGATGTGGTGCGCATCGTGGATGTCTCCACCGCCCCTCTCACCCTGCCCAGAGGATTAGTGGTGGGAGAAATGGAAGAGCCTGAGCCCTACACACCTCTGCACTCCCCCCCTCCTTACCCCCCTGCCCCCTCCCCTCATGCCCCACCAAGTGGATAGCCTCCATCACCTACTCCTGGACTTTTGGGATCTGTCCGCGTCAGGACCAGCAGATATTGGCCACACAACCATCCTGACCCACGAGATCCACACAGAAGGATCACCCAGCTGCCAACCATCAAGATGAAAAAATGCTAAACAACGAGCTGAGGGGGACTGGCAGGTCCAGGAAATGTTAGATACCGGTATCATCTCACTCTCCACCAGCCCGTGGTCCTCCCCTGTCGTTTTAGTCAAAAAGAAAGACAGGACTATGAGGTTTTCTGTGGATTACTGACGACTCAACGACGTCACCACCAAGGACGTCACACCACTTCCAAGGATCAACGACTCCCTCAACTCCCTCCATGGGGCGTCATGGTTCTCCACCTTAGACCTCCAACTGGGATATTGGCAGGTCAAAGGAAAACCTCTTTCTCCATGAGCAACGGAAAGTATTATGAATTTAATGTGCTCCCATTCAGACTCTGTAACGCCCCTGCCACTTTCTCCCGCCTCATGGAGTTCGTACTCAGTGGCCTTACCTGGGAGACATACCTCGCCTACCTGGATGATGTCATCATTTAGCAAGACAGGGGACGACCACCTCTGCCGCCTCAAGCAGATCTTTTTTACGTGTCCGACAGGCTGGGCTAAAACTCCAATCCTCCAAATGCATCCTAGCGGCACGTTCCGTTGCCTTCCTAGGGCACATAGTCTCCAAGGAAGGAATAGTCCTCGACCCTGATAAGCTCCGTGCCATCATGGACCTCCCACTACCCACAGACATACATGAAGCCCAAGCTTTCTTGGGGCTCACCTCCTACAGGCGATTCATGAAGGGCCTCGCCAACATCGCCAAGCCCCTCCACGATATGACCAGGAAGGGCGAACCTTTTGCCTGGAAGGAGGAAAGAATCTCCACTTTCAACATCCTAAAGGATTGCCTCATCTCCGCCTCCATTGCTGCCTCCCCCGATTACACCTTACCCTTCCGCCAGTACACGGATGTTTCCTTGTAGCGATCCCAGGTCCAGAAAGGACGTGAACATATCATCGCATGCGCCAGCCGCACCCTCAACCAAGCCGAGCAAAATTACGCTGCCACTTAGCGGCATAGTTTGGGCGCTCGAGCACTTCCAGGCCTACTTATCCGGCACGAAAGTCACGATCATCACAGACCACCAGTCACTACAGTGGCTCTGCCAATCCAGCACCCAGAATGCACAACTCATCTGATGGAGGGAGACGCTAGAGGAGTTTCTTTACGAAATCTCCTACCGCCACAGCAAACTCCACAGCAATGCCGACGCTTTGTCCTGACTGCTAGTGCATTCCATCTGTATGGAGCTGGATCTCATAAACAATGGCGTAACCAAAATCGCCCTGACTGGATGCCCCCCCAAATCTTTGCCAAACTCCATCAGCAAGGCAATTATCTATTCACCCCCACAGGTCACATTGTGCTAAACCCCAAAACCGCCCTGGACACCATGACCCATCTCCACTCCAACAATGGAATACACCTGGACACCAAAAAGCTACTGCAGGTGTTTTTAGACATTTACTGGACTCCAGCCCCCTCCAACTTGGCCCAACAAGTGGTCCAAGCCTGCCGGGCCTGCACCCTAGGCAAAGACATCACCTACACCCCCAGCACTACCAGAAAAATTACAGCCCACAAGCCCTGGCAACTACTAGCCGTGGATGTAGTTGGCCCCTTACCCAGGAAAGCCAGCTACCAATACATAATCACGTTCGTGGATACCTACTGTAGGTGCCTCATCGCTTGCCCAGCCAAAGAACTCTACATCGTGGCGGTAGCAGAAGCCCTCATCTGCCACGTCTTCCCGTATTTCGGAATTCCCCATGTGCTGCATTCCGACAACGCACCGGATTTCACCAGTAAAGTGTGGCAAGAGCTCGCCACCAAATTTGGATATCAGATCTCCCACTCCTCCCCCTACTGGCCACAGGGGAACGGAATATGTGAAAGAAGTCATCGCACCCTCCTCAACCAAGTGCGAATTCGCATAGAAGAAACAAAAAATTAAGACTGGCCCGCCCATGTGAAGATCATGTAGTGGGGAATGAATTTCTGCTCCCGACGGCATCTTCCCCCACGAACATTATCTTTGGAGAGGCCCCTCTCCTCCTACCCCTACGACATCACCTCAAGCCGTATGGGAAGGCGATAGCTCGATCGGTAGAGAGTTGGCTTGCAGTCCCGAGGGACCCAGGTTCTAATCCTCGCTGGGGCAGGGAACAGTTTAAGGATTTGAATTTCATTAAATCAGGCTTTACTGATCTACCAGAAGACCCGCCGACATGTCATAAAAATAACCCCGCTAATACCAATACACCAGTCCTGTATGAGACAGCCCTAGCATGTATTCAATATGGACAGTGGGTGTTAGCGCCGAAGTGGTGACATGTAGAGGTGTATGGTATGTAGGAGGACGGCTGGGCCTTGATAGCAGGCTGTAAAGCCTATGCCCAGAGTCGGACACATAAAAAAAAAAAAAAACCATGTCCCCAACATCCGACCCCCTACACCATCTCAAAAGAAGGCTGCACCACCTCCAGAAACAACAGGACTTATAGCCGGACACTCTCCCATCTAACCCCTACAAACCGAGAGATTTAGTAGTGGTGGCTCAGCTTCCCACACCTAACAAGCTAGTCCCTAGTTTCACGGAGCCTTACACAGTCAGCCACATCCCCATCCCCTACCAAGTCACCATAAAATATCAAAACACCCACTACACCTACCGCAACAGACACGTGCGACCCTACGCAGCCGGCACATCTCCCACCACACCACCTACACTCACCAGCCCCGCTGCCTCGCCATCCCCCACATCCCCTAGCTCTCCCTCTGACTCATACACTCTATACCTCATGCCTCCTTCCTCCTCTGCGCCTTCTCCTGCCTCCTCCTCTTCCCGTGCGACCTCACCGCATTCCTCCCCCCCCCTTTGCACCTGCCTCCCCCACCCCCACTGCCGCCTCACCTCACCTCCGCACACCACTCCACCAATCAAGTCACCCGCCAACCCCAGCCACATCACCATGCCCCGCATACCCTACACCAGCCAACCAGTCACTCAGCACACCCGTACCATCCCCGGACACTCGTGCCGCCTCACCATCTACCCCCCACACACCGCCACCACCACCACCAACAGGCACCACCACCGCCCAAACCCACCGCCACCGTCACCAGATCAGGGCGTCTCCCTCCCTTCCCCTCGATACACCAACACCCCTTCACCCTCACCACCAATGACACCCACACCACCAAACACAGCCCCTGTGACATACCGCATACACCAAGCCCTCTGGAAATGTCCACCAAGCCCACTCCCAAGGGACGGCTCCGACTCCTCCCATCTCCAGTGGCATAAAACGCCAGCCTCCCCGCCGGTGGCTAGCATTCAGCTGGAGCCCACCCACACCTCACCACCACCAGCCATGAAAATCTGTCGCATCGATTGAGCTCCCGCTCAAGGAAAGAAACACGTCAGGGGAACCCTCCACTTACTGCGCCTCCTTCAGGAGTCCACTCAGCCCTCCACATTCTTCATTACCTATTTTCACCAACAAGACCCCGACGCCATCACTCCCCACTGGACTTCCCTCCTTGACCACGTCACACCACAACACCGGACCACCACCACCCACACATACCACCTCCAAGCAAGGGGATGTGACTTCTCCCCCACTGATGGTGGTGAAATGTACGCCACCAAAATGCCCCACCTGGACACAACAACCACCCTAGAAGAAGACAACCGAGGGGTAAATGCAGTAAGCGCAGGCTCAGCGTGAAAAGTGCCCACCTGTACCTATCCCCTACGCCTCTCGCACTCAGGTGCTTCAACACCAAGGTAGCAAGCAGTCATGGCGCACTACACCTCAGCCGGACTAGCTCTTGCCAGGTTCAGGGTGGGTCTATTATTATAGCCCCAGATAGCCAGCAAGAGAGAGCCACCAGCCACTCAGTCACTGCTTCCCTCCCTCACTCACACTGGGCAATGGCCACCAGCCGTGCATGGGGAGAGACGGCCACCAGCCGATCTCGCGTTGACCCTCCAGGGAAGAGGGAATCGGTGACAGCCAACAGCCACATCACCAGACAAGCGACGCCGCGCCTCCGGCAGCAGACTCTCAACACCGGCTATGGCCACTAGCTGCACCCACAAGCAGGTGACGGCCACAAGCCACACTATCCCTGCAACACACCTGGGAAGAAGGACCTCAGTGACGGCCACTAGCTGCACCTCGGTGATGGCCATTAGCCGCACCTGCACCCCTGTGACGGCCACCAGCCGCACTTGAGGCGTAGTCCTCGCAAGGCATGGCTCTCCGGTGATGGCCACTAGCTGCACCCAAGGGTGGGCGATGGCTTCCAGCCATATTACGCCCACAGCCATCCAGGGACACAGACCCTCAGTGACAGCCTCCTGCCGCACAAGGGAGGAGACGGCCACCAGCTGCTCCGCTCTCTGTGCCCCAGGGAACCTAGCAACGGCCACCAGTTGCGCAGGGGAGGGAAAGGCTACATGCTGCCCTTCTCCCTGTACCCCAGTGCCTTCCCTTCCTGACAATTTCCCCTGTTTGCCCAACTCAGGTTGTGGCTGCTCAGGTTTCCTTGCTCCTTCCCTGCACAGGAACACTTTACCGGAGGAGCAGCAGCTGGAAAAGTTTTGGAGAGGCCCCCTGAGACCTGGGGTCTAAGCCCTACAACCGGGTGCCCAACAAACCTCAACCCTGATGGATTCTTCGAGGATGGGATGCCGCAGTACACCCCCAATGGAGGTCCAGCCGAGGAGAGACAGTAACCCCTGGACAAGCTGAGATGTCCCCAGGACCCCGGGGCGTGACCTCCCCTTACCCGCCCGACGACGCACTGCTCGGCAGAGTGGGGACCGACAGACCGACAGGTGCGCTTACTCTCCCTGTTTGGGCCCAGCCCTTAGGCCCCAACCATCGGCCCCCCTAGAAACGGGCGCCCCTACCACAATGCCCCTCAGACCCTTCCTGGACGACCCAGCAATACCCGGCTTCCTGACGAAGGTCCCCAGATGATCCAGCAGTAACCGGCCTCTTGACAAAGGCCCCCAGACGACCCAGCAGTAGCCAGCCTCCTGACAAGGCCCTCAGATGACCCAGTAGCTGCCTGAACGCCCCAACGGCAGCCGGTCCCCCTCCTGATGAAGGCCGCTCCCCCGGGCCGCTCTCCTACAACCCGGCTCTCCCAGAAGCAACACCGGCAACATTACCTGCCCTAGAGTCCTTCGGTCCTGTCCATTATATTAACTTATTTCTTGTATAAAGTGTGCCACTGTCCGTATTGTGTCTTTGTAAGAATTAAGGTAATACACGTGTAAGGTTTGTTGCCTAGTGTTTTTATGCCCTGTTCCTCTTAGTTGCCTACCCAGCCCGGTCTAGAAAGAGTACCCCACTCTAAGTGCTGTCGCCACCGTGTTTGGGGGACGAGTAGTCGACCCTTAAAACACGCCACACAACAGGAAGATATCAGAATGTAACGTGAGTGATAAGCAGGGTAGTGTTAGGAGTGGTAAGGGACATGTGGATCATAATTACTTGCAGCAAGGCAGACAGTGACGAAAGTAGGCGACAGTATACGAGAAGGATGGCGCAGATAAAACAGCAAAAAACACCCGACAGCGTGTTACGATGTAGAGAGCTCAGGGAAAATTGCTAACAGCCGTCTCTATGTGCACAGTGTGTTTATATTATAATGGCCAGCTTCCATATGCCTGAAGGGTGAACAGCTCTGCTATGCGTGTTTCTGCTCTGCTTTACGAGTCCTGACAGGCAACTAATCCACAGGGCCGAGAAACAAGACTGAAATACGGGAGTTAGGGGTTGGAGCCACAGACAACATGACGGCCAGAGCAGATGACACCAGCACCCCCAACCCCCCCAGTACCACCGGGGGACCGCCGCTGACACAGAGCGGCTGGGAACAGGAACGGCGTACCTGTATCACTTCCCGGCGCCCCTCTTGTGCCCAGGTGGTGACCCGGAAAGGTAGCAGTCGCCGGCACCTAGTCTCCGGTCAGAACTCCACTCAACAGGTAAGGGGTGGAGTTTACAACTCCACGCAACGCCGCGGTATCGGCCACAGTCGTACCGGGTATGGGGCAGAACCGGCCACAGTCCATTCCCCAGTTGCATCCCTGCCAGAGGGTCGTGACACGGACGCGTGTCGGCCAGGCAGGACAGGCCATAAGTCGTCCGTCTCCTGTAGGCGTTCCCCCCAGAGTGGCGCCGCAGTACCGGCCATAAGCCGTACTGGGTATGAGGCAGGATCGGCCACAGTCCGTTCCTCTGCTACTAGTGCTCCCAGCTCACCGGTACGGGCCATTAGCCGCACCAGAGCTACCACCTCCTGTGCCCTTCCGACGTCAGCCATAAGTCACGTCGGGCCAGAGGTAAGGCAGGCCATTAGCCGCACCAGAGCTACAACCTCCTGTGCCCTTCCGACGTCAGCCATAAGTCACATCGGGCCAGAGGTAAGGCAGGCCATTAGCCGCACTGAAGCTGTTGTCCCCTGTGCCACCCAGACGTCGGCCATAAGTCACGTCGGGCCAGAGGTAGGGCAGGCCATTAGCCGCGCACAAGCTGTTGTCCCCTGGGCCATTCAGACATCAGCCATAAGTCACGTCAGGCCAGAGGCAGAGCAGGCCACTAGCCGCCTTGAAGCTGATGCCCCCTGTGCTACCACGATGTTGGCCATAAGTCACATCAGGCCAGGTGTAAAGCAGGCCACCGTCCGCTTCTCCTACAGGAGGACCTGCAGCCAGAGAGGACCCTTCACCCAATCCGTGGCAAGGCCTCGCACGAGGTCTTGGTTCCCTGCAACTCCACCAGGGTGAACAGTGGCCGAAGCAGAGTCCCTGCAGATCCCGCAGCCAACGACGGGCCCTGTCCACTACTCCCCCGGCCCGAGGTTCCCGTGAGACGACCCTGTCGGCGACACCGACCTCTAGCAGTTGCCGCAGTCCAGCCGCCCTGGGTTCCAGTGCCCTGGGTCCCCAGTTGCCCCGGGAGTTGCCCCGAACACTAGGGCGCGACTCACCTGTGGGTGAGGCCTCCCTGAGTCTCTTCCAGACCTGACGACAGGCCCGTCTTCTGGCTCTCTTCGGGCCAAGCCCCTAGCCCCACGACTACGTGTGGGGCCCTGTCC
This sequence comes from Birgus latro, assembly GCA_018397915.1. Taxonomy (NCBI): domain Eukaryota; kingdom Metazoa; phylum Arthropoda; class Malacostraca; order Decapoda; family Coenobitidae; genus Birgus; species Birgus latro. Next base: position 15,347 of record JAGKTI010010708.1, read on the forward strand.
AGGGGCGTGCCACTCTGCCCTTCCTCCGGACGGGGGAATCAACCTAGGGCCCACCAGTGGTACCAAAGTGAGTGGACTTTACATATGTGTGTGCTCTTTCGACCCAGATATTTGTGTGCATTAACGTATACATTACGAGTGATCCCCTGTAGTGTATTCTCGAGTTTAAGTGACCAAGAACCCAGAATATAAGATTGGACGAGCCTAATAGCTAGAAAGTGGCCTGACCTATATCTTGGGTAGAGTCCCACGTCTTGGACAGTCTTCGTGACCAGCAGAACATCAATATTGTGTCGGTTGTGCCATTCCCTTGTTATTTACACTTTCCCCTCCCAACCCACAGGCACGCGAGTGAAACCCTTAAGTGACCAGCAGAAGGAGTCCATGTTATTTCCATCGTGCCTCCCCTTTCTGCATTAAATCTCCACCCACCCCCGTGTCCAGGCACGTTAGTCAGGGTATACCAAAATATCGCAGTCCCACCTGCCAGTGATCACTACGGGCAACACTACCTGAGATAGACTTCCGGCCACCAGGTATCTGTGACACAGGTGTTAACGTAACTCATATACAGTGCCGTCCAGTGCTATACGGGTTTAGAAAATTATAGTAAATTCGTTCCTGTGTCTTAAATTATAAGTGTATTGTATGTGCCATAAGTGTTGGGTAAATAGTACCATACTTCTACCAGTCGGTATAGTGACAGATTCCATTTGTGTAAAGAGTTAACCTATCCCCGACCAACCCAGTTGTAATATATTTGTGATGTACTATTGTTCTTGGGAAAATATCTGGAATACATGTGTGTAATACTTACTGCCTTGTTTTTGTGTCCAGTCCTACTCTTTGGAGTTACCTCCCGGTCTAGAATAGGGACCCGCTGTAGCCTGCGTATTTGAGGGCGAGAAACCGACCCACAAATACGTAGCATAACAAAGACCACGATGGTCATGAAGCATGATTAAGACTTGACAGATGTTATGCATGTGATTTTGTATCAGCTCTGGAGTTAAGAAGGCGTATGATGTCTCTGTAGTTCATCTGCATACGTATATGGATGGGGTTATCTATCTATCTATCTATTGCCAGACGCCTCAATCCCGCACGGGGTGGCCACAAACAAATCGCCTCCATGTCACTCTGTCCCCTGCCATTTCACTACCATGCTCCCAACTCACACCCCCCTCTCTCATATACCTCTCCACTCCATCCCTCCATCTCATCCTCGGCCTCCCCCTCCCTCTCGCCCCCTCCACCACACTCACATACACTCTCCTTATCAGTCTTTCACTCTCCATCCTCTCCACATGCCCAAACTACCTTAACGTGTTTCTCCTAATGCTTCCCATCACGTCCACAACCACACCACAATGCTCCTTCACTTCCTCATTTGTTAGTCTGTCTCTCCATGTGACTCCACATGCTCTCTCAAATAACTCATTTCCACTTCTGTCACTCTTGACTTCTGTCCTTCCAACAGGGTCCAAGCTTCGCTTCCATATGTTAGAGTTGGTATCACAATACTGTCATGTAACAGCTTTTTCACTTCCATGCTCACCTCCCTGTTTCTTATCACTGCTTTCAACGAACCAGCAACCTTCCTTCCCTGCTGCACCCTTTCAAGCACTTCACCCTCCAGACTTCCATCCTTACTCATCACACTGCCCAAGTACTTAAATTCACTCACATTCTCCATATCCTTCCCATCCAATCACACTGTACATTCACTGACTTCACTTCTCTCGAAGACCATCACTTTACTTTTCCCTACATTCACCTTTAGATTCCGTTTCTTACACACTCTCCCAAACTCATCTACCAAGCCTTGCAACTCCCCTTCGTCTTCGCTCAACAACACAGTATCATCTGCAAACAACAGTACAGGGAGTTTCCAAACACTGCCCTCTCTCACTAGGGCTGCTCCAACATCCACTGCCCGACATTGTCTCTCTTTTATAACCCCATCCATGTACAGATTGAACAACCACGTAGACATGACACATCCTTGTTTCAATCCAACCTTTAAATGGAAAGATTCACTCAGTTTGCCATCCACACACACACTGCAGCCTTAGCACCCTCATACATACTCTTCACTGCCTTCAACAACTTCCCATCCACTCCATATATTCTTAATACCTTCCACAATCCTTGTCTATCCACCCTGTCATATGCTTTCTCCAGATCCATGAAGGCCCTTCTCTAGAAACTTTTCCACTAAGGATCTAAGAATGAATATCTGGTCTACACAACCCTTTCTAAAACCTCCTTGTTCTTCTCCAACTAATTCCTCTGTAATTTCCCAAACTCTGTCACTAAGTATCCTACCATATACTTTTCCTATTACACTGAGAAGGCAAATGCCCCATGATTACCACACACTGCTTTTCCCCCTTTTCCTTTGTACAGAGGAATAATTATACCTGACTTCCAATCCTCCGGGACTCTACCCTCCTCCCAAGCCAATCTGCACACCTTCCACATCCATTCTATTAGTATCTCTCCTCCATGCTTCAGCATTTTACCACACACTCCATCAATTCCTGGAGCTTTCCCCATTTTAACTTTCTTCATTGCTTCCACCACTTCCATCCTACTGATTTCTTCCTCTCTTCTCACAACCCTCCTTCTCCCCACCATTCCCCGGCCACTTATACTTGCATTACTTTCATTCTCTATGTTCTTTCACACCCCCACTGACTTCGCTAGCACCCTGTCTAGCTCTCTTTACCTCCTTCCAGAAATTTTCTTACATTCCCTCCACTCTGCACTCAAATTCCTTCCAAATTCCTCATCCACTCTCTTCTTACTAATCTTTTCACCTCTCTCCTCCTCAATACATATAACTCTCTCATCCGGGTTATGAGAGATGTTAAAACTCATGTTGTGGAAATGGGGATAAGGATGACGAATAATGGTGAAGGGTGGAATATCTCAAATCTGATGAATGCAGATGATGCTGTGTTGGCTGTTGGCTACTAAAAGTCAGCAGCCAGCATCTTTGCAGGCTGGTTCAGAGTTTTGTGAATAATTGTTCTGTGAATGCCGTCATGACAGTCTGAAAATAAATGCAGATAAGAATAAACTGATTGTTAGTGAAGAGAGAGGGTGACTAAGAGTAATGTGCTGGTGAATGAAGAGACTTGAAGGTTATAGTACAATGCATGCCATTTCCCTCAAATGAGCTGAGTTTGGACATATGGAAAGGACGGAGAGCGAGAGACTAACAAAGAGGGCATAGGTAAGTGAAGAAAGAAGGGGAGAGGGAGAGGGAGGCCGAGGATGAGATGGAGAGATGGGGTGGAGAATAACTGTATATGAGAGAAGGGGGTGTGAGCTGGGGGGAGGGGAGAGAAATAGCAGGGGACAGGGCGACACAGAGACGATTTGTTTGTGGCCACTCCTTATGGGATTAAGGCATCTGGCAATAGATAGACAAATAGATAAGTGTTGACAGCACCTGACATCATCTGTGAAAGGTTTGAGGTTGGAATGACGACAGGTCAAACTAAATCTATCAGGTATAAATCTGATTGTGATTTATAAGAAATCCCATCCCAGCTCCAATCCACCACAAGCTATGTGAAATGCTGTTATCCAAGCCAAGAAACTTTGGCCCGAGTTGTAACTTCGTGTAGTATCAGATAAAACGGGATAGGAAAATGTGCAAAGGAAGTGACTCAGGGCAGAAAAATGGTCAGTGCTATGAGGGCCTTCGTATGAAAAAGAGGACTGAGCATAAAGGGAAGAGAAGGATGGCACGAAGGTGTGCTACCACTCACATTAACATATGGGTGAGCCTAGTATGGATTGAGTTAGTAAAGAGTAAGAGCAATGGAAATGGGATTGTTAAGGATATATGTGGGTTGCAATAGTCTGACAAGTAGTAATATTAGCTACAAACCCAGGCTCATCTTATAATGAGACCAGTGGATGGATTGCAGGCTGAAGTTAATCAGCAGGCCACCATCCTATTTCTGGGAAATAGGGAGGGAGTTCAGGGACATATGTATAACCAGGCAGCAGGGCCACCCAGTTAACTGGTTAAGTCAGTGCCACCATTTGATAGTGTCCCTCTACAGCACTTTGCTTGATAAGAAACAGTTTTAAGAAAGATATGAAATAAACATTTAAGTTTGTTGATAACAGTTTAAACAAGAGTTTGCTTAGATGGTACGGTCACACAAAAAGAATGGATGTAAATATGGTGGTGGAATGAGTATACATGAGTCTGAAGGTGGAGGTGGTGTGGTAAGCACAGAAGCTGGTGGATGATTAAGATAAAAAGGTACTAAAAAAGTGAGGTACGGAAGCCGATTAGGCGAGAATATTGTAAGATAAAAGTTGGTTGGACAAGGCACATGACAAGGCTTACACTCCTTTAACAACTTGGAAGTCAAAAAAAACAAAAAAAAAACAAAAACTATCCCACAGGCAGTTATAACTGCATCAAAAAATAATAGTGGAAATACACATGATTCTTGCCTGTATGAATGATTCAAGGTATCAAAGGCTTGACCTATGTGTGGCTGACTGTGTGGACCATTTCACTGGACATTCCGTTGACGTTCTGTACTTTATCTTCCCCGTTTCTTTATGATACGAACCCCATTATTTAGTATAATGCTCCTTTATGAACACAAAAATCTGCCATTTCTTAAGGACATGGTAGAATTACTTGTTGTTGTTGTCATCATTATTGCTCTACCCTGGTTTGTCTGGTCAAGCAGACCAGTTGACCACAAGCAAGCATTTGCCTCATCAGGGTCAGTACAGGGTCCTTCTACATGGCTAGATGTAGATATGCATTAGAAGTAGTCTCAACCCAGACTCTGATTACTTCCCTGCCTGGTAGTGTTATGCAAGGCCAGCTACCAGGCCTTGGGCCCATGTCACTCCCAAGACCATATTCTGTGCATATTGTGAAAAGCTACTTTAGGTGGAAGGGATAATCTGGAAATTTGTGCTGCCCTGAACATGAGCCCAGGGTTGTGGCAGCACCACCATTCAACACCACAATACCCTGTAGTAAGCGGCATACTGCTGTCCTACAGCATGAGAAAAAGGGACCTGAACCTAGGGCTTCTTTATTTTCTGAGCCACTACCCCTTAAAAAATTAAATTTCCTCTGTCTCCTCAATCCACCTAACACAGGAAATAAGATAATGATGATGATAACGATAATAATTTCTCTATTGTCATATATCGTACTTTCATGTTGACGCTGCTCACAACCAATGCCTCATTTGGCAGTGGTGGCTGACAGGTGAGGACACGGGAAGGCTTATTATTTAAAATCATTGAGCCCACCCATTCTCACCACAGAGGTAGGAAAGTTCATTGAGGATGAGTATTCTAAACTAGAATTTCTTTCAAGCCCATATTATTATGCTGCTTCATGACAGTTCAAATTCTGACACAATGTGTTTTACAAATAAGTATTTTTAATCTCCCTTGAGGATGGAGGGCTACAGCCGTATCATTTAGTAACTGTCCCTTCATCACAAAAATATGATAAACTTCTCTCGATATACACTCTGCAGCTCAGGAATACATAGTTCCTCTGTCCAATACACACATCATATGTGCCATCACATGATGAGCAGCATTTGTATTTCAACTAATAATAATGTGCCTTTTAGTACCCATTTTTAAGCTTCCTAAGGTCTCATCTCTATATGCATACAAAGTCTGTTATCAGATGTATGTATATACAGAAAGAATGATCTAATTCTAACAGCCCTAGACACTGAAAGTGTGCTATAACCAACCTAAAGAGTACTGTATATAAATTCAGGCCAAAGTGAAAATGTGTGTGGAGTACAAACATCTTTTATTACATTAAATAAGCACAGCATACAATCAGGCCTGCCATCCCTCCACTTTCACTTTGCCAAATCTGTTAGTCATCATTCAAAACTGTGTGATGGACAGTTCTATCTATCTGGTTACACATCCACTCTGTTTAGGGGTTTGTGTTGCATAATTAAATGGTCTGCAGTTAGAATGGGTCAGTGTGGGGACCAACACATACAAACCACTAGTCTTGGAAACATTGTCATACACAGCACAAACTTTCTCAGCTGTGTCAACACAGCCACACTGGCATAGCTGTCCAATGCCACAGGATCAGAGGCAGGGAGATGTTGTGCTTTCATTCTTCCTATACTGAGCTAAACTTAACTCCTGGGGAGAAAAAAAAAAAAATCACCTCTACTGGAAATCAAGTTTTTAACAATGGTGAAAAAACTCTGGTTTTAATGTACAATAAATAATCTGGCCTGGTAGAAGCCATATTCATAACTAGGTCAGGTGTCTAATCTGGAATAGCAATCCTATCAAAAACTTCAAATGCTTGGTACTCTATTCAGTTCCTGTACCTTACACTATACTTCTTGTAGTCATGCGCCCATTATCTGCTGTCATCATTCAAAATTAATTTCTAAAGGACTGAACTTGAATATATTAAGCCTATGTGACATGCCCCCCAAAAAAAAATTAAATAAAAAAAAAAAAAAAAAAATAATAATAACAACTAAACAATAAACATAAAAAGGTTACCATGAGGATCTCCTTGCAGTGCTGAAAACACACAACACACCATATCCATGGTTCAACATTGCAAAGTCAACACTGTCAACAAGAACAAAGGCAAGTACTCACTGTAAAAGACCTGAAAAAAAAAAAAAGTGGAAACAACACTGCCTGCTACTGAAATGATGAAAGTATGTGTAGATGAAGATGTTGTTTGAGGCCACATGTTAACTTTGAAATAGCACATACCTTAAAAACCAGCTTGAAAGATTTAATATTATTTGAAGGAAAATGGAAAACTAAAGATCTGGTTCAGCCTGGATAGTCCAATGAAAGATCTGGTCCGTGTGAAACCAGAACAGCCTAAATAGCTGGAGAGGTGTTTTTAAAACTGGCATTTTTCTTTTGGTAAAAAGTATGAAGCCTAAATTAGACTGTGGCCTATGTCACAAAAGATCAAAGAAGAACTAAAGTCAAGATGATACTAGAAGGATTAGGAATGAATGACAGTGAAGACCAACAGAAGAAGATGACAAAACTAAACAGAGAAACACTGCGGTGAGCAGCGACCTAATGACTGTAATCTGGCAAACAAGAATGGGGCACCAATTAACACATCAGCATGTGAAAGGACAATACAGGTTATCTCAGCATGACACATAAGGAACGGATATTAAGCACTACATTTTAGCTGCCAGTTTGAGCATTATCATTAACCCTTTGTGGCCAAAATGTAATGCTCTTCCAGTTGTTTATATATCAATATGAGACTGCCTGTATTATCAAAAGTTCTAATGGATGAGCCAAGGAGAATTGTGATGCAATCAAAACATCAAGCTGGGCAGGCAGGCAGAGCAGTAACATCTGAAAGTGGGTGATGAGAGGAGGTCAAGAATTGACACAGGTTGAAGAATCCTTGTAATATAATACCCAGCAACATCACCATTTTCATATGAAAGTTATCCAGCTCACCAACTGTTGCAACTCTGAATTATGAAGCTAAAATCAACCACAGTGGATACAAGCATGGGTCAAGTGAACATTAAAAACTTCAAACATTAAAAATCCAGCAAGTGTTGGTGAGTTGGGCCATCTGTCTCCTGATCTGACCCCCTTCCAACACAAGAGTCAACAAGTGCACAAGGCACACCTCATAGGTCCCGTCTGACACACAAATGGGTACTGGCTGCAGTAATGAACAGTTCTTCTTGGTACAAAATTTACCATTAGCTACGTCTCACTTAATGCAAACAAAGTATTGCAAGATAAAGTACCAGTACATGCTTTAAATACTGAAAACATTAAAGTTGAATAAATTATCTCAAAATAAAATTTATGTCTAATCACACAAGAGGCTGGAGAAAGAAGAATGCATGTGATCACATCCGATGACTGTAGGATTTAATTTACAAATCTTGACGGATCCTTGATGACTGATGAAGCTTTGAGTCGACCGCTCACCTCACCAAAAAAAACTCCCCTTGCCACAGCGTCACTTACAAGAGGGGAGGAGAGGGGTGCATACACTTGGCTGGGTATGGACCGATGTGCACTCGTACACTTGTTTCATCTGTACACTTGAAGGATGATCACTTGGGAGTACCATACCTTGCACACCACCACTGCATTTGAGTGGGCGTGCCAGCTTCCCTCGGTGAGTTGACTGCGCCGCGGACGGAAGCCTGAGTCGCACGCACCTACCTGTGGCATCGTTGTATCGCACCTTCCCGTGTGACTCATGTACCTCTTGGACAATGTTTCACAAAGTGACTCTATCATGCCAGTCTTCCTTACTTAATTGACGATTACTTGGGACTCACTCCTCTCTCTCTCTCTCTCTCTCTCTCTTTTTTTTTTTTTTTCTGGTTTGTGATATGCAGCTTTTGATAACTGATGAGACATTAACATTTACCAGATCTTCAAGGTCTGATTAATTCTCAATCATTGTAAGTCCACAAAGTTACATGCCAGTTCATTCATTTTTGCTTACTTTTCAATACATACAAAAACATCTTTGGACAAATGAAATGTGCCAAAATATACAAAATAGCTTAAAATTTATTAAACTGACTTTAAAACAGTAAAAAAGTTTAAAATATCATACAGGTTATCTTTGATAAAACAACAAGATCACAGCCAGAAGGTACTGAGTCACCCGCCTGAGAAATATAAATAATTGCATCAATCACCAATCACAGGTAGAGCGTCACTTGCGGCATCACTGATATGACTTCCAGGCTTCTCGTCCCAGTGTGTCCATGTGCCTAAAATTAAACACGCAACAGACCTCTGTAACTTTCCCTCCCTCACGAGTCTAACTCAGGGTTCAAGTGTTTTCGCAGCACTTCAACCAATGACATGAGACACTCAACTTTGCACTTTAGTTCAATTGTACGGAGCATATGTCCCCTGCTCAAACCACACTTGATTGTTTAGGCACACATCTATCATAAACACCAGGTGCAACTGTGTCGTCGACACAAAATTATATCCCACATATGCATTATGAGGTTGTCAATTATCATGCTAACCCGACAAGCCAAACTGTCAGATCATAAAAAAAATCTGAGCAGTAAAACATGTCAAACAGCATAATAGTGACAAAATGCTGCCAGACTATATGACAGTGACTTATAAGCCAGTCAGAACATAATGCTCTGACTATGGCACAGCACTTGGCTAGTCTTCATTGAGGGGACCATCATCCTCAAACTCCCTCTCCTCCTGTTGCTGCTGTTCCTCATCCACCATACTATCCTGTTCCATCTCACACCCTTCATTGGCCCGGCCATCTCCATCACTCACATCACAGTTGTTTTGTGGACTACTGGGATCACCATACTCTGCTGTGCAAGAGCTAGAATCTTGTAACCGTGGTTCTTCAGAGTTTATCCTTTCACTATCTAACTCCCGCGTTTCATTGTACTCAGCTCTTTGACAGGATTCCTCAGGGCCGGCATCTTCTGCTCCCAAAAAGCTTTCCTCAGGCCTACTGAACTCTGTTGCATTATACGACTCTTGGGGCTCACTATCTTCTGCTCCTCTAAACGAGTTATCAGGACCACTGTCATCCCTTTCTCGGTAAGGCTCCTGGGGTTCTTCGGAACATTCTTCCCTGATGGACTCCTGTGCCACTTCTGAATCCTCTACTGCCTTGAAACCTTCTTGATCCTCTCTGTTCTCCTCTCTACCCAACTCATGAGGCTTGGAAGTAATCTCCTCAGGCCTCTGCTCCTCTGCCCCACCTGACATCTCATGGTTTTGCTCTTGGCTCTGAGATTGTGACTGGTGTTCCATAGGTTCTACTTGGGGGTTTTCTGGAGGCTCTCTTGGTTGATTATCTTCATCTGTACAAGTATCCATCTCTTGGACATGTTCCATTTGTTGAGTTAATTGCTCAGGGGGTTGATTTTCATGTTCTTCCACCACAGGACAATCCTGTTGGGTTTGAGCTTCCTTCTGGAGAGGTTCATCTTGAGGAGCTGTATTTGCTGTCTCCTCCTGGGATATACTGGTATTCTCCATGTGTTGATCTGCTTCCACTACAGCATCTTCAGGCCTCCTCTCCTCCTCTCTGGTTGGCTGAGAGGGTGGTTGGTCATCCTGTGACTGAGTGTGTGGTGGCTGCTGTGTGTCTGAGGAGGCTGGGGTGATCTCAGACTCCCTGGTTTCTACTACCTCCTCCATGCTTGCAATTGCCTTGGGAGTCTCATCATCACTGTTTATCTGGATGACATCCTTTGGTACGTCCGGTGAGTCCCGTGGGCGTGAATGTCTCGATCTGTCTTCCTTACGGCCATCATCTTTCCCAGGTCGATCACTGGGTCCTTGGTTGCCTGTAGACATCATGGCCCAGACATCCCAACTGCCTGGACCTGCTGCATCTCCACCCTCAGGCACTGGTTCTTCCTGGTCGTCTCGGGGTGCCCAGCGAGATTTGTCCCATGGCCGGCGCTCATCTCTTCGTCGGTCGCTCTCCCATCCCTTGTCCCATGAGCGGTCGTCTCTCCCACGGTCATCCCGAGACAGGTCGTCCTTCCCCCGCTCGTCCCTTGACCTACTATCACGCATTCTATCATCTCTACCCCGGTCATCCCTGGACCTGTCATCCCTGGATCGGTCACTTCTGTATCGGTCACTTCTAGATCGTTCATCACGTGACCTGTCATCTCTAGACCTGTCATCCCTAGATCGGTCACTCCTTGAGCGATCATCCCTTGATCTGTCATCTCTAGACCGTTCATCACGGAATCGGTCATCTCGTGAGCGATCATCACGTGAACGGTCATTTCTGGAGCGATCATCTCGAGAGCGGTCATCTCTCGATCTGTCATTTCTGGCACGATCATCCAACCCACGATCATCCATAGGCCGGTCATCCATGGGTGGTCGGTCTATTGAGCGCTGGTCTAGACTACGATCACGGTCACGGTCCATGGGTGGTCGGTCTGGACCACCACGGTCGCGGTCACGGTCCATATCCCGCGATCTATCATCATCGCGGGATCGATCCCCATCTCTGAAGCGGTCCATGTCCTGGTCTCTGGAGCGGTCACTGTCCCAAGGGCGGTCAGTGAGGCCATCCCTACCTCCTGGCGGTGGTCCTCCGAGCGGCATCTCATGACCCTGGAACCTGGGGCCTGGACCAGGACCAGGGCCAGGACCCTCTAGCCATACACCTGCCAACAGAAGACTTATCAACACACACCAACCACCATATTATATATAATACAAAAACTAATTTCTTCATTAGGTCAACTTATACTTGAAAGCATTTTTAACATTTAATCTAGTACGCAGAGGCAAAATACTATTTTCAGTGAATTACCTTCAGTTATACATGGTTCTCACTCACTATTATGCAGCTGTAAGAATAAAAAGCAAAAATTTCTGGGACTGAAACACTTCACAGGGAAATGAATACAATTTCAAGTCAAAATTAAAACTGATTTGTATGGAGCTTAAACAATAATATTCGTAAACATCCACTCATAAACTGTGTGGGCAGGATCCGGAAACAATATAACAGAAAGCCATGAAAGCAGTGCAATCAACAAAGTGATCAGTGAAATAGGACATAACACCATTCATTCATCATGCAACCCTTTGAAATTAAATGGCAACAATTCACACAAAATATGTTTTATAGAATTAAGCTATTTTCATAATATTTGTCAGGTAGAGATCATTCTGTAAACTGACTGGTTAAGACACAATGCAACCACTACCATGTGCTTGTTTATTTTTCATTAATTACTTTACTTCCTCAACTTCTTTGCCTCTCTTTTTCACACCTTCAACCATCTCTTTGGCCTTCCACACCTTCTTCCAAATTTAGTTTTATTCATATATACCCTTGTCACCACTCTTTTCACATCCATTCTCTCTCCATGATCATTTAAGCTCAAAAAATATCAGTAATCCAAATGGTTTACGAATCTATCTTCCTCACCCTGGACAAACAATAAAACTTATACTTTTTTTAAACAACAAGGCTAAGGAAGAAGTAGGCAGCACTACATCAAGTGAATGGATGGTGGTTCGTTTTCGTTTTCGTTTTTGAAGGCTCCAACATGCTTGCATGTGTCGGCCTAGGTCACCTAATGGCGGCTCTCCACGCTGCTCGATCTCTGGCAGCCTCCCTATTCAGTCCCTTAACCCTTAAGTCACATTTAATGACCTCGTCCCATGTCTTTCTCGGTCTACCCCTCCCAACCCCTCCCCCAATATTAACACTTCTCACCCTCTGCACCCAATTATCATCCCCCATCCTCTCCACATGTCCAAACCACCTCAGCCTACCTCTCCTCATCACAACACCAATACACTCCAGTCCCATCCTACCTCTCAACTCTTCTATCGTAAACCCAGCCCCCCCAGGCCTTGCACGCAGGGACGCACTGCACATCCACCTAATCATTGTCATTTCTGTACGTTTAAACCTGCGAATATCTTCTTCCTTTACTGCCCAGGTCTCACTACCATACAGCATCACACTCCTAACACATGCTGCATACAAAGACCCCTTAGCA
>JAGKTI010010709.1:15545-27910 GCA_018397915.1 Birgus latro
TGTGTAGACCAGATATTCATTCTTAGATCCCTGGTGGAAGGGTTTCTAGAGAAGGGCAAGAAGTTGTATGCAGCCTTCATGGATCTGGAGAAAGCATATGACAGGGTGGATAAACAAGGTTTGTGGAAGGTATTAAGAATATATGGAGTGGATGGGAAGTTGTTGAAGGCAGTGAAGAGTAAGTATGAGGGTGCTAAGGCTGCAGTGTGTGTGGATGGCGAACTGAGTGAGTCTTTCCATTTGAAGGTTGGATTGAAGCAGGGATGTGTAATGTCTCCATGGTTGTTCAATCTGTATATGGATGGGGTTATAAAAGAGATACAGGGTCGGGCAGTGGATGTTGGAGCGGCCCTAGTGAGAGAGGGCAGTGTTTGGAAACTCCCTGTACTGTTGTTTGCGGATGATACTGTGTTGTTGAGTGATGACGAAGGGGAGCTGCAAGGCTTGGTAGGTGAGTTTGGGAGAGTGTGTATGAAACGGAATCTAAAGGTGAATGTAGGAAGAGTAAAGTGATGGTCTTCGAGAGAAGTGAAGCAAGTGAATGTACAGTGAGATTGGATGGGAAGGATATGGAGAATGTGAGTGAATTTAAGTACTTGGGCAATGTGATGAGTAAGGATGGAAGTCTGGAGGGTGGAGTGCTCGAAAAGGTGCAGCAGGGAAGGAAGGTTGCTGGTTCGTTGAAAGCATTGATAAGAAGCAGGGAGGTGAGCATGGAAGTAAAAAAGTTGTTACATGACAGTATTGTGATACCAACTCTGACATATGGAAGTGAAGCTTGGACCCTGTTGGAAGGACAGAAGTCAAGAGTGAGAGCAGTGGAAATGAGTTATTTGAGAGGAGCATGTGGAGTCACATGGAGAGACAGACTAACAAATGAGGAAGTGAAGGAGTGTTGTGGTGTGGCTGAGGACATGATGGGAAGCGTTAGGAGAAACACGTTAAGGTGGTTTGGGCATGTGGAGAGGATGGAGAGTGAAAGACTGACGAGGAGAGTGTATGTGAGTGAGGTGGAGGGGGCGAGAGGGAGGGGGAGGCCGAGGATGAGATGGAGGGATGGAGTGGAGAGGTATATGAGAGAGGGGGGTGTGAGTTGGGAGCGTGGTAGTGAAATGGCAGGGGACAGAGTGACATGAAGGCGATTTGTTTGTGGCCACCCCGTGTGGGATTAAGGCGTCTGGCAATAGATAGATAGATAGATAGACAGTAAAGGTCAAAACATATGGTGTATTTCATTAGATAGGTGCTGTGCTGTAACTGTGTATTTCATTAGATAGGTGCTGTGCTGTAACTGTGTATTTCATTAGATAGGTGCTGTGCTGTAACTGTCTCTTTATTCCAGAGGAGTCAAATCCCACAACAAAGAAATACCGGTATAAACAAATTTTTGGGCATGATTAGGCTATCAGTTGGGCTACTGAGATAACTGTCCTCCAAACTGATATCAAGGTCTGATAAACCTGGTAACCTTTTGATGGTTTTGGATAGCACTTGATATGTGGTGTCTTTAATCTTTTCCCCATGATGACATACAGTTTGTTTAATTAAAGCTTCCTCCAAACATGAGTAACCATCTTGCAGTGAAGAAGTCAGAAACAATCTATATCAGGCTACATTCCATCAGAATGAAAGATTCACCCAAATCTAAATCATAAAACTGGGCAATAGCAAGAATATACATCATTACATTGACAGGATCAAAAGATGATTTTCATCTAGTATCAGAACTATAGCTTAATTACAAAATTCATCCATTTGTTTTTCAAACATCTTTTGCTGGTGAGGGCCTATAATATACTGTATATACCAGTGCTACCTATAGCTAGCTATTACTAGTGAATGTACTGAGACTACCTCTCATTACTGTATCTTTACTAAACACTGTACTGGTAGTAGGCTATATGATTGTAACTGTACAGTATCTTTCCAGGATGGCCGTTTTTTGCCATCACAGCAGTCCGCCATCTCCTATCTGGGGATTTGGACTTTGGGAGAGAGCTGAGAAAAGTTTGGATATTCAGCCACTCACTGAATAAACCTGTGCTACAATGTGAAGGTGTTGCAGAGTGATAAGGGAGAGATGGATCACTTAGTTCTAGGAGTATGCTTCACCTTGTAATTACCTGATCCATCCCATCCATAGCTACAAGCAGTATTATCCCTGTCACAAAGGATGCCAAACAAGTATTATCCCTGTCACAAAGGATGCCAAACAACTTCTTGACACACTCCACCACTCAGTACTAAACAAACCTATGCACATGACCACCACAGCCATCTAACATCTTCAGACAGACAGCATCCTTCATGATCCACCCTAAGTACTAGCCTGAATGCTACAGGAATTGCCCTTCCCAGAAAAATAAATGTTTAGCTTTCGAAACCACTTTAACACTGACGTGACACCATCACAAATTTAATGGACCTATACAGTACATTCTTTCCTTACTACAATGTTGGCCATTACAACACAGCTCATTTACTTAAGTACTCAGAAAAAATTCTTGAAGAGGTATAGGTTGTCTCCATCTCTAATTCACAACTACTCATGATCATGTGAGAATGACAGCTGGCCTGTCACTTAAACTTTATCCTTGCTCTCAGTTATTTTTACACCTATTTATACATATTGTTCATTCAATTTAACACTGACGATCAATTATTAATAGATAACGTTTATCTGTCTTAATATAAGGCCATATATCACATTATATACAGGTGAAGTTAAGCTAGGTCAAAACAGCGGAAGTAATTTAAGTTAGGCTATACAAGAAATGAGCATAGACAATACATACCATGTTTTTCCTCACAGAACCTATCTATGGCGGCATCATCTGCCGGTACCATTTCTTCACCATTCCCTGGTGTAAATTCAGTCGTAAATTCATCTGTCAGTGGTACAGGTGAATCGTATCTTCCGGATGTGTTTGCACTTATGGTCCCAGCCACGACAAACGGGACAAAGTACACAAGAATAGAGTATATATTTAATGCACGTATCCTCTTCATCGCCACATGGTCAGAAGTATAACACCAAAACCTAGTAATTACAGGAAAACACGAGAAAGTTGCCACCACTATTGCGTCTGTTTACATCTATAATCAGCTGATTGGACTCCACCACAGAGGGCTGCCACGCATCCCTTCATAGGTGACTTTCTAGAATAATATAACATCTGAGAACGTGGATGATATATTAACATAAATTAAAAATAATTATTTGTGACAATAAATAGTGTTTTTAACAACGATCTAAAGGAATCTGAAAGCTTAAAGCTATTTTCTTAACTATAAGTTTTTGTGGCTGTAGATGTCTCACAGTGAACCGAAAGACAAGGTGTTCTGCTTCCAGATGGCAGCACCGTCAGTTGTCAGTGATGGCTGCTGTTGATCAATGTTTTTAACGGATTAGAGTGCATATATTCCATGAACGGTCCAGAAATGTGTTTTAGATAATAGAATAAAATGGGAAAGGACGCCGAGTTACTAGAAGCTGCCCGAAATGGCAACTTTCAAGTGGTGGAGAAGATACTAAGCGCAAAAGCCAAGAGATCGGGACCACTTGCAAGGTTAGTTGATCAGATCCCCGCCCATTTCCTGAAGAAAAAACTCACCTCAAGGTTATTTAGTAGTGAAATGTGAATGTAATGATGCTATAGATCCGAACCGATGTATCTTTCGTTGTTATAGATGTCATGAATGAGTGGATGAGCTTAAATATTGTGCCAGTACTCGGTCTTTGTTGGTTGACAGGTTAGCAAGCTCTGGTTTATTATGATCCAAAACTACTATTTACCACCTGTTTCATCGTTCTTGATACTTTCACTGATTAGTTGGAGCCGGTAATCAGATCACTCGTTGTTTGTGGAAAAATCCTTCATAGGTAAAGTAATACAGTAGTCAGGATGAACATGGATATGCAACAGCTTTTAGCAGGCTAATGGAAGGTTTGGTGAAATGGAATATAAGCTTTCGTAGGTGCAAAAAATGGTGGCAAGTAATTCTCATATTACATAATATTCATGAGCAGTGGATTTTTTTTTCTTTTTTTTACAGTATATTTGAAATGGAAATTGCATTTTAGCATAGGCTACCAGTCCTGGATCATGATTTTTGTACCAAAAACTGTATGATATCATGAAGAGGCAGTCTATCTATCTATCTGTCTATCTATTGCCAGACGCCACAATCCCGCAAAGGGTGGCCATTTGACTCTGAGTTATTTGTTTTACAGGGAGGGGCACTAACCCTCCACCAACCCACTTGTTGACATGTAGAGAGCACGTATGGTTTGGTTATATGGTTACCACCCAGCGTTGTAAATGGTTTCTTGGTTTACAGGAAACCATTTGGCTTGTCACTCAGTGTAAAGCCACCTGTAAAGGAAAGAAAAGCAATAAGAAGTGACAGGAAAGATGGGAGAAATAAGAAGAGAGGAGGGCAGGCTCAGAAAGAGAATGATAAAGGCTAAGGAAGAAGTAGGCAGCACTACATCAAGTGAAGTCCTTATTACATAATATGGTGTTTCTTACTGTTTGTTTGGAATGGAAAATACATACAGGAAACTGATACTGATTCATAATATTTTGTAGCTACAGTAGTCCTTTTCTAAATACAGTATTAAATTAATCTATGGCTGTAGTAAAGTTATTAACAACCGTAGGATAAAACAAATTACAGAACAGGGTGATATACAAGTATCGGTAAATAGGTAACTACTGCACCTAAATGATGGTTGGGTTACTTTAGGGTTTTATTCAAGCTACCACCAGATATTGTAATTTTATTCAGCTGGGGGAAATACTGGTACCTTATCCATGAGGAGTAAACAAGTAAACACATCATGTAGTGTACAGTACTTCATTATGGTGTTACAGTATATATTGACTGTAAGTGATGTTCAACTAGGCAAGCACATGATGCTTTAAGGGTAAAACTGTTACATCCTAGCATGAAGTAGAGTGGGAGGGATGGAGATTGAGTATTCAAGTAGTAGAATGTTGACCAAAAGTACACCATATTGATCCCAGGCTGGGCAGGGAACAGTTCTGGTTCATTTGGAAGTTTTCACTTTAGTTAAAACAATTTTAACTGGTGTTCCACAGCATCCACTGATATGTCATAATATCACCCCCTCTAATACCATCATATTAGTTCTAGTTCAGACAGCCCTAGCATGCATTGAGTATGGATGGTGGGTATTAGTGTTGATATGTTTTTTTGTGATGTCTGCTGTGCTTTTCTTAGGAGCTGCTGGGTCTTTGAGAATGCGCTGTATATTTTAGTGTGTGATTAGTGTCGAACACCTAAGAAAACGTGGCTGCATCGTAATGTGAAAGCTAAGTTTACTCTAAGCCATAAAAGAAGACATTTATAAGGTATTGAAGAGAATTTTTGTGTTTGGAAATTAAAAACTTAACACGAACAGATTGTGAAAGTGCTTTAGATAGTGATAGTGTTCCAAGGCATTTGGCTAGGGGCTACTGGCTCCCATCCCCTTAGGGATGCTTTGTAAGCCTTCAGAGTCCACCTTAGAAATCTCGGACATAGCCTTAGCAGCAGTTATCAGTAGGTGTTATTTCAGTCAGTCTGATTACCTGTAGCTAGCTAGATGCCTTAATCCTGAAAGGGATGGTCACAAATGAATTGCCTCAATATCAGCCTTTCCTCTGCCATTAAGCTGCCTTCTTTCCAAGTCACACCCTCCTCTCTCATATACCTCTCCACCCCAACCCTCCATCTGAATGTCGGTCTCCCCTCTCTCCTCCCACCTCACTCATATACTGTACAGTACACTTTTAGGCAGTCTCTCATTCTCTTTTCTGTCCACATGGTCAAATCATCTTAAAGTACCGGTACTTCTAATGCTAGAGGGCACTTCCACAGCAACAGTAAACTCTCCTTTACATCCTCATTTGACTGTTTCTCCATGTAGCTCCACTTGCTGCTCTCAGATAACACATTTCCACAGTCTCACTCTTGGCTTTTGTTGTCCCAGTGTGGTCCAAGCTTTACTTCTCTCAGTTGCTACAAGTCAGGATGTATATAAAAATATCAGAACTATACCGCTCAAATGGTACCATAAACTGGATGAGACTAGTAAATTATCTTACCTTTTCAAATAGCAATGGAAGTTTAATAGCTAAGCATGTGTTAGGAGTGTAATGCTGTATGGTAGTGAGACCTGGGCAGTAAAGGAAGAGCATATTAGTAGGCTCAGACATACGGAAATGACTGTGATCCATGAATGTGAGGCCTGGGGAGGCCTGGGTTATGATTGAAGAGTTGAGAGGAAGGATGGGAGTGGAGTGTATTGGTGTTATGATGAAGAGGGGTGGACTGAGATGGTTTGAGCATGTTGGGAGGATGGAGGATGACAGTTGGCAGCGGAAGGTGAGAAGTGTGAACATCAAGCGTGGGGTTGCAAGAGGCAGACCGAGAAAGACCTGGGATGAAGTCATAGATTGTGACCTCAGGGATAAGAGAATAAATAGGGAGGCTGCCAGAGATCGAGCAGCATGGAGAGTCACTATCAGGTGACCAAGGCTGAAACATGCAAGCTTGTTGGAGCCTTTATAAAAGACACAAATGGAAGTTTAATAAGCACCCTTTCCATATTTGTCTGTGGACTTGATAGCTAAAAAGAACATCAGAATAGGTGACATAATGAGGACTTTAGTGTATTGTTCAGAAGTTTAAGTCAACTAAGAGAGAATGACCAAAAGTGCTTGAGGTGGTGACATTGTTCTTAGGTACTGCCCTGCATTAGTCCAGGGTCACTGGTCCTCAACCCCTCCAGCTGCTCCAGGAATCCCTCAGAAAATCAAATCAGCCTCAGACGTTTTGGACATAACCTTGGTGGCAGTTACCATATCACCTAAACTTATGTTGACATTTTACTTCATTTTAATATAGGCTATTGGCACCAACTATTTTGGTCCTGTAACAAAATAACTTTTGTGTATATTCTTGCTGTAGCTAGATTTTTTTTTTTTACAAAGGAGAGCTAGCTACCTGGTTCTGAAGGGATTATATATACATTACTGTATATATGTACTCAGTAAATTGGAGGGAACAGTATGAGATTAAGCCTAAGAGCTTGTTAAATCAGGTTTTCAGCTCAGTATTCACTGTAATTTATGAAACATGGTTCATTACAATACTGGTATATATGGTATATTCATACCCTGCTTTGTGTTTTCATTATTGTATGTACAACTCAAATGTATGGTATAGCCTATACGGTTTACAGTACGAACATAGCGAACAGTACTGTATATCACTGAAAAATTTGAGTTGGTGTTAACCCCAGGCTCATCTGGACATGAGCCCATTGGCTTGCATTAGATCTGCCACATTGGCTGTATAGTCCACTACCAGATATTTTTTGTTGTTGAGATTAGCCTATGTTGAAGGAATGTATTTGTTGTGTCAGTCAGGTGCATGAGGTGCTGATAAGTACCGGTAGGTGTGTGTTGTGGTGTAGGGGGCTGTATTGCAGTGAGGGCTTAATGAATTGTTAGTGAGTTGTATTTTGCTGCAGTATTGGAGCAGAGGATGGTGCCATATTGTAGTATGGCTTGGTGCACTCATGTTTCTCTGGTTAGGGAAATTTTTGAGAGGGGAATGTCTGGTGGTGTTTCATGAAGGATGCTGTTTGCTGGAGCTTATGGTTGGCAGTGGTGGCTGTGTGTTTATGTAGCCAATGTGCATGTGGAGTAGGCTATATTGTTGGTTAGAGGAGGAGGGATGTTATTGATGCATTTTGTGTAGTGTTTGGAGGTTGTTCATTTTGTCTTAAGCTCCTTTCATTGTGGAGAGGGAGTGATGCAACATAAAATTAGATGGGTGGGATGGATCTTTAACTGAAGCAGTTAATTGTGCCTCGCTAATTTGTACGGTCAGTAATTGTTTAATTTTTTTATTTATTTATTTTTTTTTTGTATAGGTAAGTAATCTGCATTTGTGGGTCTTTGTGCATCATATTTATTGGAAAGCTTTGTTTTGTGTTTTTTGGAGCTTTTACATGGTTGTGGCTGTTAAGAAAAGGCCCAGCTTGGACTCATTATTAGCTATTGTTCTCATGTTTACAGGATGTTTACAGCTATCCTTCTGATGTCTGAAGGTAGTTCCTGTGAATGTTTTTCAGGCATTGAGTTGTTGAGATGAATGTGCACTGATGATGCTTGCTTGTTGAGAAAGGTCACGTGTGTATCTAAAGTAAGTCCTAGAACTTGACGTGTTTCTCCAGTGGGAGTGATTGCTTAAAAAGGGAGACTTGAGGATGTATTTGAGATTCTTGCTTGTATGGAGTGAAGTGAGTTATGGTTGATTTAGTAATCATTCTGTTTGGTCTAAACCAGTATTCAAGTGAGTATAGATACTGTTGGAGCTGGACTACTTCTTGTGGTTTGGAGTACCACAAAGCTATTGCAAGGCAACCATTATAGGACAAGAATATTACTGAAGGGGAGGGGGGCTCAGTAGATCATGGAAGATAAAGTTAAGAAATTGTTTATCAATCCTAGTCTATCTAGCTGAGCAGACCCATCAACTGCAGGCAAGCAGCTGCCGTGTAGGGCCGTCTCATGCTGTGAACTGATGTTCCCCTGCAGCTGACAGTGCCTCACCACAGTGAAGCAGGGAAAATTGTGAAGGTGTGGTTCCTGGATGGATGTTGCATTTACATCTCTCCATCCAGTTAACAGGAGTACCATAGAAGGCTCCTCTTCACTCCATAATTTGGTTATATGATTACCATGAAGCACTGTAAATGGTTGTCCTGGGTTACAGAAAACCATTTGGCTTGTCACTCAGTGTAGAGCATCCTGAAGGGGAAAGAAGAGTAATAAAATGTGACATTAAGGAAAGGGAGAAGTAGGAAGAGAGGAGGGCACACACACACACACACATGGAATGAGAAAGGGGAAGGAAGAAGTAGGCAGCACTACATCATTTGAGTAGATAATGGTTGCCGTTAAGAAATAAGGTGAAAGGTCTGAACTCTGTGGGACACCATTGGGCAGTATTTTGAATTTGGAAATTTAATTTTGGTAGAGTACTGGTATTTGGTCTTGTGTGCCAGAGAAGTTGGCCATCCATTTCTTGTCTGTCTTCCATATTTGTGTGTTAAGATTTTGCATAGCCTTTTCCTAATACTGTGTCAGAAACTTTGTCTATGATTGTTTCTTCTGTTGTGCATCATAATGGGAGTTGTTTCTTATTGAAGCTATGTAGAATGAGTTAGATCAACATCTAAATGTGTGTAGCAGTTGAGTACTTTGGTCAGAATCTATGTTGGTTTTGATTTGTAATTACAGTAGTGGTTTTGGATTGTGTGCAAAACAAATACAGCCACAACGTGGTATACATCGGTTTGTTTGTGGAGAATTGTTAGAGTGATTAAGAAAAAGTTATACCTGGTAGACTACCCAATTTTGGATTAATGATTGCGGAATTCACTTATACAGTGATTGTGGTGAATGGGTATGATAATCCCATGCATACACAGTGCCATCCATGCAAGCCAAAAGTCAAACATTTGAGCTAAGATGGCTTCCCAGCATTTGAATTCATTGTGATTATCTCCCATTCATTCTGTCTTGTGTGTGCAAGGCCAATGAAACACCATCGCTATCACCAGATAACAGTACAATTGCGCAACAAATAGTGCAGTGTATGATATTAAGTGGAGTGACAACTTTTTGTGTGTGAAATACTGAAACTTGTGACTTGGAAACCAAGTCTGGCAAGGATGCCACCCCAGTGGACTGCACAGTGATGCCAAGGGCAAACCTGAAAGGTTGAGTTTTTTTGACATTTTAGGTTACATGGCCTTTGACTCCCAGCATACCTCCATTGAACCCATGTTAAATTGATGTTGATTTATAGATCATTATGTGATGTAGGTGGGGGTGCTCACCATCCACTCACTCGATGTAGTGCTTCTCTCAGGTGTCTGCCCTTTCCTCTCTTCCATCCTTCTCTCCTTCTATCCTCTTCTGCCTTTCTTTCCTTCATTCGTTCCTCTTCCTTCTACCTACGGGTGACTTTACACTCCCGCTTCTGTCTTTCTTTCCTTCATTCTTTCCTCTTCCTTCTGCCTGTGGGTGACTCAACACTGAGTGACAAACCAAATGGTTTCCTGTACACCAGGAAACCATTTACTACTCTGGGTGGTAACCATATAACCAAATTATGGCACCTGTTGGTTTAGTGGGTAATTATGGCATTCTAATTGGATTGAGCCTGTGTAGGTTTATATCCAAGGGGTGGTTGGGGTTTATTGCTCAAGTAATGCCACTCAGGGATGAGTGAGGCTGGTCACTGTCATCTTAAATGTCAGGATCAACTTACCTGGCCCTGGGCTCCTATGCTTCTCATGGGGCAATGTAGGATTGGATGATGAATGATGATAGGCTTTCACTTGACGAAACCCCATCGCATACTGGATCGTGACTGTACAGTATATTGGTGTATATTGTATTGTGGAGCCTGTGATGGTCCCCTGTAAATTTGTGTGGAGAGATGCAAATGTGGCATCCATCTGGGAACCAAACCTCCACAATCTTACCCTGTGCCTCACTGTGGTGAGGCATTGTCCATTGCATGGTAACATTGGTTTATTGCGTGAGATGGCCCTGTATGGCAATTGCATGCCTACAGTTGATGGGTCTGCTCAGCTAAACAGACTGGAGTTACTCTACTGCTGCTGCTATCTGCCTTGAGCATAGAGATGATGATTGCATTCTTCCAGTCATACTGTATTAGGGATTTAGTTGTGAGTTCAGGAAGAGCTGAAGATTTTGGTGTGGGTGTTTGTGGCTATGGGGATAGTGTGTTTTATGTACTTTAGATGTTTGAGGTCAGATCTGGTATTGCTGTTTTGGAGGTTATTGTGCTTTTCATAATATGCTGGACTTCAGTTGTCTGCAGATTAACATAGTGAAAATATACAAAGCTACCTGTAACAGAAACAGCACAACACTCATTAAACACTTACAGCAGAGATGACACACTTCATGATCTGAGTATAAAGATATGAAGCAATCTAGCGAAAGAAATAAGCCTTCCAAACTTTGATTGTCAGCTTATTAACTTCATGCAAAGTGAAAGTACAATACTATACCGTACTTACAACAGAAGTAACAACACTTATTATGCATTTACAGCAGAAATAATATAACACTTCTTGGTATAAGTACTGTATAAGCATGCAAAGCCATGTAGTGAGTTGTGCTGCAGGTGATGGTAGGGTGAGCAGGCTGATGGTCAAGAAATGTTGTGTATTGTGGTTGGCTGGGCATTATTTCGCATTGAGAGGTTCGATTAAGTTGTAAGACTCTTATATAGGGGTAGTTTTTCATTACTGAGGATTCAGGTAAACAAAAGTACTTAGTCATATAGTGAAAAATGACTCTAGTCACTGTAGCCCTTTTGCAAGATGAGGTCCATGCCATGGAAGGGTGGTGTTATTTTTTCCTTAACCCCTTAACCGCGGGGTTCTCGGAGGCGCTCTGACTGCCTTTTTAAAAATATTTGCAAAAAATCAGTTATTAGTCCTAGAATATTATAATTAAATATGCATATGGCACATACCTTCAGCTTTCTCCTGGGGTGTTTTTTTTTATCACTCGTTGACTATCGTAGGACTTGTGGAGACTTCTGAAGTTGGGTAACTAAGTCTCCACTTTACACTTCCCGACATCCTGTAATATGAATACCACTGCCTGATATTAACACTAGAAACACTATTCAATGATTTCCAAGTAGTTTGGAATCCATACTCCAAAAAAAAAAAAAACTGTGAAAGCAATGTAAATACGAGCGTGTACGAGCCTCCCACTCGTTCTAATTCGCCGCTCATATTGTCATTTCTTATTCATATACACAGTCACACTTTATTATTTCTAGTACTTTATTACACTTATATATATCTACAGTCCTTTACCGCTTCCCACACGATGTTTAGTTGGGGTAGAGGTCACAGGGCCTTTTATAATGGGCGCAAAAGCGGCAGAAATGGAGGGGCGCGACTGCGACGTACCTCCACCTTGAAGGACGGCAGTGAACTGAGATGTACGTATCTCGGTAGCCAAGAGTTGAAAATGTCAGCTGCTAATGTATATGCTAAGAAATAACTCGTAGGAAATCTAGACAGTACATAATAAATTAGGTAGTTCCAGGTGAATATAAATATCACTCAGGCTTCTCCCTTCCTTTCTTATATACATTTATGTTACGAGAATAGCTCATACGGCATATTTCATGGGGAGAAAAGCAAGGGAAATTAGCAAACGAGTGCAGGTTGGATGTTGCCAAGTGATAATTAGCCAACTCCAGGTGTATGGCACTATCAATTACCT
>JAGKTI010010710.1:6013-27908 GCA_018397915.1 Birgus latro
ACACACACACACACACACACACACACACACACACACACACACACACATGCTGGAAAAATATAGATATGAAGACAAGAATATCACCTAGGCTCAGATCATGAATATTACAATTAGGTATAAGCAGCTAGGTAAATCTCTCTCTCTCTCTCTCTCTCTCTCTCTCTTTCTTCAAAGGATCACTTCCTTGGGTATTATTACACACATTACGTCGTGTATATAGTTTTCATATCAACATAATTTGCATCAATAACGCAGAAGAGGATATTGAGATATACAGAATAAATCGCCAAGGGAGATGCGTTACGAAGCCCCCGATGTTACTTAGGCAACGGCTCTGAGACCTTCCAGATACCCTGTTCCCTGTGCTCTAGGCAATAGCAGACACGGCCTTAGTAATGAGACGGCAAATTTTGTGAGTGACTTGCAGTGACTTAGTGCCTTGTCATTCATTAGCAGTTTATATAAAAAGATGAGCTACAGGGGGACGCTTTCACGTGGTGACATCGATTAAATGGGCGGCTCCTGTCCGATTATAAGAGCATCCTCTACTCCCTCCCTCTCCCCTGAAAAGAGGATGGAAGACTGCAAGAGACGGGCAACTTCAGCCTGCAGTCCACTGAGTTCATGTTTCAGATGAACCTAGGACCTTCTTGTTTTGCTGTCCTCATCCTCAGCTCGTACAAAATGGTCGCGAAAAAGCCACTATGTCTGTTTTTGTTTGATTTCCTTTGTATTCCCATGTATACACCAACTACAGCAGCAAAATAAAGAAATATATATAATATATATGGTCGAGTTTATGATTACCTACTCTGAATATACTACAATTGCCACTAAGTCCACACTGTTATGTTTGTGTGTATATTATTAAAGACGAATATTGTTTTTAACTACTGCTGAACGATGGTGTGGCTGTGTGTGGTGTGGCGGCGTGAGGTGTGATAGTGTGTAGTGAGGCTGTGTGAGATGTGACAAGGTGAGGTGTGGCAGCATAAGGTGCTGTAGCATTGTGTGGTGTGGTGTGGTAGTGTGTGGTATAACAACGTGTGGTGTGGCAATGTGTAGTGTGGCAATATTTGATGTGGCAATGTGTGGTGCGTTAGTGTTTGGTGTGACTGAATAGTGGAAGTGTGGGGTGTGGCAGAGCGAGACCTGATTAAGAAATGTGACTAATATGTAACAGTATGGTAGTGTGACGTGTAATACGAGTGTGAGGTGTGGCAGTGTTAAGCACAGAGGTGAATCAGTGTATGGTGTAGCAGTGTGAGATATTACCGTGAGATGTGACTGGGATTTTACAGTGTGGTAGCGGAACACCATAATACGGAACAGACGTCATCCCGGCTCACCATATGACCCACAGTGATGACAGTTCCACCAGTGTCATCATATCCTTTTCATTCGCCCCTCCCTTAGGTCAGCTTAGAACTGGTGCCACTTGAATGGTGTAGATTGACTTTCAAAACAAGGGGAATTTGCTAGCTTAAGTGAAATCGTCTGGCATTAACATCATCACCATCATCGTTATCATCATTAAGAATAATCTATACTAAAGACTTCATTATATCGAAGGAATTAACAGTCCTAGATTCCCATGACTCACTCTCAGATGAATAAAATCGTCTGGCGTTAGTTGGATTAGAATACTAAAATTGTTCCTAGCATGAGACGGTTAATGGTAATAATAATAATCACACACACACACACACACACACACACACACACACACACACACACACACACACACACACACACACACACAGAAAGAGAAAGAGACTGGTAGGTACTAACTGTGAACAATTATTTTGGGTTATGTCCTGAGCTGATATAAACCACTAAATGAAGTAGTGCGTTTGAGCTTAGGATATTATTAAAGCAACTAAATTACAAAGTTAAGATAATATGCAGTGTGAATAATGGCCGAATCAAAACTAGATCACCAACGTTATGTTTTATGTACCGTAAAGCATCCTTATCTGCGTGGGACTTGAACCCATCTCGCCACTGCAGGTCAAAAAGGTGTGTGTGGCCGTCACGTAATTATGACGTTTTTCCCTTCAGATCAACACACCCCGACCTACTGCTGTGTGGATGGTCGTTAATTTACATTTAGTGAGAATGAGATGGATTTGCACTAGTGTAACAAAAAACAAAATAATAAATAAAACCAAATTTTGCAACTCCGAAAAAAAAAAAAAAAACACTCTTTTTACTCTAACTTGGCCTAAAATTGCCGGCTGTCCATCTTCAGTACTCAGGTGTAGTAAGAGATTATCACTACAGTATGATGCTAATCACGAAGAAGCACTATGGAAAGCACGTACAACCGTAGCAGTTTCTGCCACCGAGCAAGCTTCAGAAGGACACGATCCTAGGCGGGGTTACTGCGAAAGTATTATAATCTTCAACTGGTATTAAAGCAGAATGGAATCACCTCGTTAGCAAGTGTGCCGTGTGAAATAGCTGAGGTTACAGCCACATCAAAAGTAAATCACTGAGGTTTAGCAAGTGTGGGTTATATATCAGCAGAAATTATGATCAGAGTAAAAAATATCACTGAGATTTAGTTGCTGAGTAGTGGGTATTAGATCAATTTCTAGCGACAGCAAAATGAATCGTGGATAAATTTACCGAGCGTACTGTATGAATTAGCTCGAGTTATAGCCACATTAGAAACGAATCAATAGGTGGAGCTGTATTAATACTGAGAGGAGTTTTTAAGACAATTTTCAGTTTGTGATGATGGTGGAACACTTTCTACCTTCCCTGCAGACTACAATGTCATGTGGGATACAGACTAATCTCATCTAGCAAATACAGATGTTCCATATTAGAGAAAGACAAAGATAACAAACAAGGTGTATTCACCATTATGCACTCAGTTTTGATAATGCTTCCATGAGAGATTACCAAGTCTGGTGTTCGAATGATCTCAAGTTATAGCCAAAGAAAAAACATAATAACAGCAGAAATACAGCAAGCAAGCAGTTCACATTAGTTCAAGATACAGCAAGAGCGAAGTGGATCCCAGAAATATTTAACAAGTATGCAGTGTGAATGAGCGCAGGTTATAGTCGGAACAAAAATTATTCTCTCACAAAATTTCACAGTAACGTATAATCAGCAACGAGCGGATTATTATTTTGGCTTTCTTTGGATTTTCTGCGGAAGGGAAGATTTTAGCACTATTTAGGCACGCTGTACAGGAAATGCCGTGACCCGTGAAGGCCAGGTCAGATCCCCAGGTGAGGACATGTCATTTCCAGCTCACTCTCCCCCCCCCTCCACTTTCTCTCTCTCTCTCTCTCTCTCTCTCTCTCTCTCTCTCTCTCTCTCTCTCTCTCTCTCTCTCTCTTTCCTTCTCGAATGAAAGAAAGAAAAAGAGTAACTAACTTTTCGCAGGCCTCCAGCCTTGGTTCTTAGTTTTTGCATTAAAAGTAGATCTCTAATGTAACTCCTATACGCAAAGATACCTTGTACGACGAGCGGTGTTTAAGTTTAATATAATCATCCTGCGTAGCAAGGCTGTGAATGTCGTGTGTTTGGAAACCAGTTATGTATGCTTTGCTTTGGCGGTATTACATAAAAGTTTCAGGTTCTACTTATTGTGGGAACCAGTCTCTCATGTGCTGAGGCGGACGGAAAAAGGAAAATGGCCGCAAATCTTGCCTGTTTGTGGAGTCATTCTTTCACTTAGGCAGGAAAAAAAAAAAAAAAAAAAAAACTGGCATGACAACAGCCATGCACGTGTCGTGGAAATAGAAAAAAAAACGATAATTCATGTCGACGAAGAAAACAGGCAATACTTTAGGTAGAAAGGAAAAATTAAGAAAAAAAAAAAAAAAGGCCTTGAAAGCTGCCTGCATTGCGTACGAGTCATTCACGTGTTTCGGCAGTAAATATAAAACAGGTTGCAAGTTTTCGCCTGATGTACAAGCGAGACATTCACGTGCTTTGGAGGTGACATCATATTTCATACAATAACGAAACAGCCAAGACGTTCGCGTGCCTTCCTGACAACACCGATATCCCCTTGATTCCGGTTGACGTCCTTTTTAGTTTACTCCTGCTGTTGTAGTGAACCCAGTGAAATGCAGGCTGAATTTAACTTTTTCCAGCAGTCTACCATCCTCCTTATGGCCGATAGGGAGGAAGGTAGAGGACGTTTGTATAAGAGGCAGGGGAGTTGCCCGGCCAATCGGTGCCACCCCATGGAGTGCCTCACCAGCGCCTACTTCTATTGCTAGCCGACGATTTTATTCAACTTAGGAAAAGCCACTTTTCTTGAAGGAGTTTATTGCCCTACCGAGGCTGGGGACATCTTAAGATTTTATTCTTGCCCTCTCCTGACGTTTTCATTCAGCTTGGGACAGACTTCTACAAACTAGAAGGGATAGGTATAGCCTTAATAAACCGATTTAGTACGAAAGGCATCTCCAGAGTTTAATAAAATCGTCTGGTAGCAGAAAAGGCAAAGGGAGATACGCTAAATACCTTTCCCGCAATATCCTACGTATAGCATCCCTGTGCTTAGAGGTTCTTTTTGTCCATAACTACTGACAACAGATATGATACACTTCTAATAACACAAGATCTGTTCTATACAATACACACTGCCCTCTACCCTCTACGACCTACAGTCTACTCCCCCCCCCACCCCCGTTCAAGACCATGCACCATGAGGCTAGATCGCTAGTGGTAGGAACTGCGCAGGATCTTAGGGCGGGATGAAGGTCCGGCGGGAATATCATGCTCAGCCTGTGACGTCATGGAGGGCGTGTCGTCAGAGATGCTTGTCTGTCCCTGCCTCACCCTCACCATCGCCTCGTAAAAGACGCTCATAGGCTCCTGTGACGCAGTGCCTGACCCCCCTATCCCTATCAATTTTAGACGATTCCAGTCAGCTGAGGAAAGCCCATGGTAACCAAAGGAATGAATAACCAGTCTATTCCAGTTCCAGCGACAGAGTTCTTCTCTCTCTCTCTCTCTCTCTCTCTCTCTCTCTCTCTCTCTCTCTCTCTCTCTCTCTCTCTCTCTCTCTCTCTCTCTCAGGTTCAGACGATTTTATTCGGAGAAGGAAAGCCCATAATAATCAAAAGGATAAATAATTATGTTTATTTTTACAACTCCTGTGACGCAGTTCCTAGCCCTCTCCCCAGCTGGCTCAGACGATTTCATACAGCTGAGGAAAATCGATAATAGCCAGTGAGTTCAATTTATCTATCCTCGAAACTCCAATGACTTTCCTAACTTTTGCTATCAGGTTCAGACGATTTTATTCAGTCTAGGAAAGCTCAAGGTCACCCAGACTTCCAAAGGATATTTTCTCCTTCAGCTCTAAATCTCGAGGGAAGCTGCATGTGTTTTATTCAAACAAACGCCAATGTAAATCCTCAGAAGTCTGAACTGATACATTTAAGCATCATAAGTCACAGTCTTCTCTAACAGCCTCAAAAGGATAATTTAACCTACTGCTCTTGCGCCCCCTTGCAATCGTTTGTATTCTGGAGCTTGAGTAGGCATTACTGTAGAGGTACCGTACTCATAATTTATGTACTTAGATCTACGCACCGGATTAGGCCGATTATGTCCGACCATCATCATCATTCGGCCAGTTGTGTCCCAGTAAGATTGTCATCATATCATCAACATCAACATCATCATCATCATCATCATCATCATCATCATCATCGCTATCGTCATCGTTGTCGCCGTCCGACCAATTATGTCCCCTTAATATTTTCATCATCAACGACCCAGACCGCGAAGAATAACATCCAACAAGACAAAGAATAACACGGAGCATTCACAATGCAACAAAATCATTCTAGCAGGCGGTGTTGCTTTTGTGTGGCGCGTTCCTTTGTCTCGAGAGGAAGAATATGACAACAGTATAATTTATGAGGTTGTTTTAATAAGAGATCCTATACAAGGTGTTCCATAAGTCTGGAATTGGAATCATAGGAGAAAATTAATGTTGTATTCCCAGGTTCATTTGAAACTTGAATTCACTTTGGATATACATGCCAAGTTATACAGATTCCACCACATGAAGGTGTCCCTCTTCTGCACCAATACGAAAAGAAAAAACACGAGTGTAAGAGTTATCAGTACTATGGTGCTTTATTAATGTAAATTAAAACATTAAATAATAACTTGGCGCCGCAACAACTGTCATATGGCGTTCCATAATGAATACAAAATGAAATGAATCCCATACATTCATTCAAGCCTGCAGCTTTCTTGTCTCCAACCCAGAGGCAAAATCCTCACTGGGTTATATAAGTATTAAAACGAAAGGATATATGGCATGTTGAGTTAGCAGTGTAATATAAGAACATAAGAGGAGAGGATAACTGCAGTAGGCCGTTTGGCCCATGCTAGGCAGCTCCTAGAAGAGTAACTGAACTACTAGGATGAGATAAGGACAGCAAAGAAGAAGGCAATCATCGTCATCATCATCAACATCATCATCACAACTCAGTCTTCTGGTAACATACGAGGTTAGGAGGATCGACAAAGAGAAAATCGAAAAACGCCAGAACAGATAATATCTGTATAGTACACAGTGACATGACCCATAAGTGCGTATACCCATTATTCAGGTCTTCGAACCTCTTGGTACTACCACGCAGACGAAACCATCATTTCTATCTTTATCATTTTCTTACAGGAGCTGCCTAGTTTGTGTCAACTGGCCTACTGTAGTTACTCTTTTTTTTTCTCTCTCTCTCTCATGTTCTGTTCATCCAAACATTCTGGGATATACTCGTACCAGCCGAAAGTAACTTCCTCATATTTACATTTCGAGTCACATCAAAGTTAAGGAAAGAAGGCACTATAAGTTTGCAGTGTATTAATAGATAAACTCCAAAAATGTCGCCAAAATCAAGAGTCGCCCAGCCTTTGCCAATGGACCACGCTGAAAGCAAGTCTCCGTCATCCTTAAAAGTTACACTTCGGTTTGAGGAACTTTGGAGATGTCGCAATGCTTTCTCCTTGGCGATTAATTCTGCATCGCACCTCAATATCCTCTTGTGTTACTGATACAAACTATATCATTTTGAAAATTACAGTATATGAATAACAAAAGAACGGCCAAGTGTAATGTGCTAAATAAATCGCTAAAAAGAGGGTTCTACGAAGCCTCCACTGCCACCTAGAGTATGGAATGAGCTCTGTGTTTCGCCAGTGTGATGACACAGCTCTGACACAAGTTTGGTGAAAGGCGCGAGGTTGGGCTGGAAAGTTTTGACCTGCAGCGGAAACAAAACGTCAACAGCATTGTGTACAAGCTGGTACGCCGCGTGAGGTCGCCAAACGCCACTAGAAAGGAAAAACAAATCCTATTTTCACCCATTCATAAAACACCATAATTTTTACCGATGTATGGATCTGCGAAGTTTGACAGACGTTTCTTAAATGGTGGAGGTGAAGGTGAAGTGGATGTTTGGGAAAATGTTAATGGTGTGATGGTGCGGGTTGTGGTGCAAATAGGCAACGACCTGGGACCATAGTTATAAACCCTCTTACGCTAAAGTTGTGTATGTAACAGCTTATGTACATGTTTATCTTCACTCTTATTGCTAGCGAACATTTCACAGGCAAACCAGAGTGATGATACAAGTAAAAAAAAATACGAAAAACCAAACGGACTGTGATAAAAGATGGATGTTGGTTAAGATTATATATATATGTGCTTCTGGTGGTAGTGTGGCAAGGTGGTGGTGATGGTGGTGGAGGTGGTGTGTTTCCGGGGCAACCATCCAACAAGGGCGTGTCATGGTCGTCGCCAGGACACGTATATACACACCCAGGGCCGAAGGGAACACCGCCGGAGGAAAGCTGAGATCGGCGAAAACAAGGCTGGGATGGGGAATACAAATGAGAGACAGACAGACAGACAGAGAGCCATCTGACGTCATTGGTTTCTTGGAACGTAATATTACTAGCGATTTAATATAGTGAGGGCATTTAGGAGACATTTTATGAGAGAATGGATGACGAACAATAAGGATAAAGAGAACAGGGCCCATACTTATAAAACATTAAGACTGCGTCACAAGGCGAAAGTCTGTCCTAAATTCACAGGAGCGAGTCATAACTCCTTATGTTCGACCCAACCTGAGTCATAGCTAAAGACACCTCCAGAGTTGGTATAGCGCTTAGGACGCGGCTTATGGACTCAATCATAACAGTAAACATTGCCGCCGCACCACAATAATAACAAATTCGCCACAGTCAGCCAAGACGTTCTCGTAACAGGAAAGATGTGCTTAATGAGTTAAGTGATGAAGAACTGGTAAAGAGATACCGCTTGGACCGTGCAGGCATAATTTTTGTGGCAGATTTGGTGCGGGAGACCCTAACAAGACCAACGGCAAGAAACAAGACTCTCACGCCAGAAAAGAAAGTTATTTTAACACTGCATTACATTGCAACTGGAAAAATGCAACTTTGTAGTGGTGACGGCCACTTGTGCGTTTCCCTGTCGTACTGTTGGAGTTCTCCATGCTGCTGGTAGCGGCGGTGGTGGTTGTTCAATTCAGTTCAGTTGTGAGACGGGAGTAAAGCCTTTGCATTGGCACTCCCTTTTTTTTTTTTTTTTTTTTACTTCTACTTTATTCTGCGGTGCGTTTTGGTCTGGGTTTTCTTGAATAGTATACTAAACATCAGGTTTTCAATATAATGGAGTGGTGAGGCAACATGTCCTCGTCCATAGTTAAACGAAGTGGTAAATAAATAATTCCTAAAACCTGACATTAATCAGTTGATTTTTCGCCGAAAACATTTAAGAAAAATACAGTAGTAATTTTAGATTTTTTGTTACGTCTTTTCTCTGCTTTTTTTTTTCTTCAATTGTCAAAACTCGCAAGTGCAACATACTCTTATAGCAAACCGCTATCTCAGCAGCTTATGATTTCAACCTAACAGAGTCTTGAGTTTGTTATGATGAACTGCTCGTTAAGTCTCACATTTCTCACTTTCACCTAACTATGATGAAGGTCTGGATCATAGCCTCTCTCTCTCTCTCTCTCTCTCTCTCTCTCTCAGCCATTCCTTTTTATCTACCTTTCCTTCTCCACATTCACCTTGCTTCATTCCTCTCCTCTCTCTCTTTATCCCTTTCTATCCTCTTCTCTGTCTTCACTATCAATCTATNTCTCTCTCTCTCTCTCTCTCTCTCTCTCTCTCTCTCTCTCTCTCTCTCTCAGCCATTCCTTTTTATCTACCTTTCCTTCTCCACATTCACCTTGCTTCATTCCTCTCCTCTCTCTCTTTATCCCTTTCTATCCTCTTCTCTGTCTTCACTATCAATCTATGCATGTATACTGTATATATGTATGTGTACCTGCCTACCTGCATACCTACCTATATCCTGTCTATCAATATATCTGTCTATATATCTATCCATCCATCTGTCTACCTGTCTCTTTATCTGTCTGTCTGTCTCACTCTACCCTGCCAACTTGGCTGCCTGTCTGGAGCTTAATGCATGTCTCATGGGAGCTTCATTAAGTTACTGCCACTATGTCAACACACACACACACACACACACACACACACACACACACACACACACACACACACACACACACACACACCACCTCACTACGATAGACAGCCAGATGGATGGGTAGATAGGTAAGTAGGTAGGTTGGTATATAGGAAGGTAGGGAGGGAGGTAAGTAGGTAGGTAGGAGGCATCCATGGAGGTATACTGGGAGGCAGGAAGGTAGATAGTTAAGTAGTATGCAGGGAGGTAGGACAGTAGGAGGCAAGTAGCAAAGAAGGTAGGCTACACTGAGAGTTTTAACACTGTCACCGTTAACCCTCATGATGAGAACAACACTAGTATTCTATTCTAGTGTAAGTCAGACGGTTTTATTCAGCTAAGAGTGAATCATGGGAGGCTAAGGATGTTAAACCATAAGAAAACTTCCGTAAGAGTAGAGGTAGAAAGCACACAAAATGATAGATAAGTAGACATAGGAAGGTGGTCAGATAGCGAGAAAAAAGATAGCTGATCAGAGAGGACGCAAGAGGAAGACAGACAGATAGATAGACTGTGCAGTAAAGTAATGGGTCGTCATATAGTGCAAAATGAGAACGATAATGGTCGGACATGTTTCAGGAAAGATTATGTACTACACTCACATCACTTTAACTAAGCGTAAAATTGTCATCTCTCCATCACGAATGCTGAGATGTAAGACGATTTTAACTCTAAACTACGGTGCTAGACACGAAAAAGACATATGGAAAGAATGCAAGACCGCTACTTAGCAACGAGAAATAGGCTGCAAAGGACAAAAATCTCCCCCCAAGATTAAGTGGTACACACATGTGGTATAGAATGATTGGGCAGCTCTGAATGAAGCCTGAATGATTAAGTGCTTGTACAGAAAACGATGCTCGGGAGTGTTACGAGGGTGGTGAGAGGGCAATGCGAAGGTTTATTAGTCATACGATCATGGTATGGCGTGTAAAACTGGGAGAAGCGTGATAGGTAAAAGGAAGGAGGAGTAGCAGTGCAAAACCAAAAGTGAACAAGCTGCAAAGCAAATCGGTGTCATATGGATACATGATAAAGGCAATGGAGGAGTTAGAGTCAAGGAACTGGAAGCAAAAGAACTGGGAAAACTTGTACTGTGCTTACAGTTACGGGAGGTGTTTGGTCTGCCATGCTAATGCAGTGTGTGAAGTCGGAAAGATAGCAACTATAGCTGGTTTGTTTTCATCTGACGGAAGTTGATAAATCCTACAACGTTAATGCGAAGTCATGGTTGATGAAACTTGGTTATGAGATAAAAATGAGATTCCCTGGTTACTGGTCAAATTTATCCAGTTTAAATACTCCTGGCCATCAACCGATCTCGAAGAGGGTTAAGGATCTTTGTTAGGCAAAAACAAACCTACTAGATTAAGGAAGGTAGGATGTGGGATGCAGAGAGTGAGAGAGCAGTGAAGAGGAAAATGAAGAAGCTAAACTGGATGAAAGAAAGGGGTTCCTTTGAGAGGAAAGGGGAAGAGGGGGGGGGAATATTTTGAAAATAAGTAACATTAAGGGGGGGGACAAAACAATGAAATTAATGAAGATCTTGGAGGAAAAATGAGTGGAAACTACTCTGAAAATGAAAAAAAAAGTGTGAAAATAAAGAAAGAAAGGGGAAGGAATGTGAAAGTGTGAATGATGAAGATGGACGTGAGGTAAGCAGTAAAAGGAAACAGTATTTTGAAAGGCTGATGCATGGGAGTAATGAGATCAGGGGAAGAGGAGGAGAAAGAAGTCGAAGAAAAAAAAAGTGGGCAGCAAAGTAGGAAGAAACGTGATAACAGGGTAGGGAAATAACAGAGCACGGTGGAGGGTTAGTGAAGAAGTAGGAAGAAGGTGATAACTGGCATGTGAGCTAGACAGCAAGATGGCTATGTGGAAAATGAGGTATGGAGAGGGTGGTTAATTTAGGTTAGGCTAGTTTAGCATATATTCGGTCACG
The DNA here is from genome assembly GCA_018397915.1 of Birgus latro. Taxonomy (NCBI): domain Eukaryota; kingdom Metazoa; phylum Arthropoda; class Malacostraca; order Decapoda; family Coenobitidae; genus Birgus; species Birgus latro. The sequence continues at coordinate 17,512 of JAGKTI010010710.1, forward strand.
TTATATTACGTCAGGTAAAGTTACATTGTTAGAATGTTAGAAGGATAGAAAGGAGTGTAGTATGTGTACAGATGAATACATAAAATTAGACAGACAGATGGACAGACAGACATAGATATAGGTAGATAGACATGCATAGTACGAGCGTGATCTTGCAAAATTGTATACGGTTAAGTAGATAAATACAGAGAAGGTAGACGGATAAGCCCACTACTCGTCTAGTCATATACAGTACTGCATAAATACTGCTTTGAGAGAGAGACATAGATAGGCAGGTAGATAGGCAGAAATATTATCTTCCAAATTATCCCACCGTATGTTATTGAGGGTAACTGCACTTTAACTTACACCATAATTATACTTAAAAACTTTATTACGCATCATGTGTTGTCTTCAATGATGTACTGTTCTGATGCTTGTGCAGTATGATGGTACAACCGTGAGTAAAAACTGGCTGATACTTCTCTGCTTACATGGCAATGGAAAATGTTACATAAAAAGGTTTTTACATAATACCCATATGAAGCACACAAGAAAAGAGTAGGAGAAGGAAGGATATTCTGCCATTAGAGGAGGAAGGTGAAATGTGGAAGGCAGGAAACAATAGTGGTATAGGACTGTCGGCGAACTTTTCTTCAAGGCTGTACATCCTTGTATATCTGCAGAATAAGATACAACTTTACACTGAAGAACGCATTAAGATTTACGTTTGCATGTAGCCCGTTCTTTTCTTCAGTAAAAAATAAAAAATAAAAATAAAAAAAGGACGTTTTATTCAATAATCATTCTATCACCAGACAATTACATTCAGCTTTAGACTGACCCATCGAAGAGAAATCTGAAGCTAAAGTTCGTCCGCCTTAACTCAATAGAGGTTTTGAGAGAGAGAGAGAGAGAGAGAGAGAGAGAGAGAGAGAGAGAGAGAGAGAGGGGACGCCGTTCCCCCTATGAAAACAGTTGGGGTACGCCGTACCCCATAGTACCCCCTCCACTACGCCACTATTCTGACAGCACCGTATTCTAGTGTTAATATCTTGTCACTGCTTAGCCTTCAAAATGGAGAGAGTAGGCCTACAGTCTGTAGGAGAATCAGGCTTTTGGGAATGTGATTATGCCACCTGTAGAAAGTTGTGGCTGTGAACAGGAGCTCTTTGGTTCCTGCAACAGAAGGGTGTGGCTCCCTGCAGAAGGGTGTGGTTGTCTTTAAGGATATTAGTGCTGTCTCTCAGAAAGTTGTAGCTGTCTGCAAAAGGGTGTGGTTGTCTTCAAAAACGAGGTAGCTGTCTTTTGGAAGGCGTGGCTGTCTGTAAGATGGGGTGTGGCTGTTTGTTGGAGGGTATGGCCGTCTACAGGAAGTCCTAATTCTCTGTTAAGTGTGGCTGTTCTGTAGGAAGGTTGTAGCTGTCTGCCGGAAGTCTTGATTTTCTGTGGAAGGGTGTGGCTGTCTGTAGAAAGGTTGTGCCAGTATCATGGAGGAAGTGACTGTCTTAGATGTCTGTGGATGGGCTTAAATTGCTTGCAGAAGGGTGTGGCTGTCCGTCTGTAGGAGAGTGACGTGAGGTTAAGGGCGAGGGTGCGTCTGGCGTGGCTCCCGATGGTTACGTGGGACAACATTCTCGCCACCCTGACTCACCCACCATGCCCCTATCATCCCCCTCCCCCCATCAACCACCCTGCCCCTATCACCCCCCTCCCCCCATCAACCCACGCAGTCTCCCTAAATCACCTCATCCTCGCCTCGCTTTCACAGGCTGAGTAGTTGACGGCGTGGTTGGTGGCGGATTCTTAGGGTCTGTGTTGATCCCTCTCAACAGTCTTGACTTCTTACTTCTAATGGAATATGAACATTACTTGGCACCTTTTCCTTGCCTTTGTACCTAGGGAAATGTCCTATGTCTTACTTTCAGCCAAGTAAAACTGTCTGGCATTCGCTGGAACATTCGACTAGAGCTGTTTCGTGCAGTTTATTTTTGTATATGGCGTGTCAGCACGTTAACACCTTTATTAACTTCTTACTACCACCAGACGTTATTATTCAACAAACTGATCTCTCCCACTCCTTGATCGCGGTAGCGTTTTTTTTTTTTTTTTTTTTTTTTGGCGAAGGGGGTTAATCCAGCTGTGGAATGATCCCTCGTTGTAAAAGGAATCGAACTATCTCCATTAACCTTTTTTTTTCAGCACGTCATCTTTATTTATGTACGAGTATTTACATATTTTTCTATCGCCAAACGTGTATATTCACATTAGGGGACACCTCTTGGAGTGAAGGAGTCGGTATTCTCGTGCATTTTACTCATGCATACCATACGGATATTACATGTGTAAAAACAACATGAAAAAAATAAAGCGCAATATGCAAAATAACTTGCTAAGGAGGTGCTGAGGGTCTTTGTATACATAAGAATACGATTCCATGGTCTGACTGCAACTATACTATTGTTATGCTAACTTGGCCTAAAAGTACCGTCCTTCCATCTTGAAAGCTGAGTTGTAACAAGATATGAACACTAAAATGTGATGACAGTTACGAAAAGGTGCTGTGGAAAGAATGCACCGTCTTAATATTGACTTGTTCTGCCACTGGGCTATGTGAAATAAACTGCAACAATGCGAAAATCTGGGCCAAGTTAGTGTAGAAGAAATATAGTTGCATTTTACCTCATCAGCTCTCCAAAAGTCCTCTCCTATATTGTACTCCAAAAAAGCTCCCAGTATCTGTATTATGTATATGTTGCGATCAATTCAACATCAGGTATCCCAGTCGTCTCCTATAATATGCTCATATAGTTTTTTACCACTACAGCTTTTTACTAATCCCCTCCTATATTATATGAAAATCGCTTTATACCTCAACATTTCCCCCCAGAGTCCTCTCGTATATTGCATCCTATGGCAGTTCCACGAAGGGACGCTGCAATGTTTCTCAACTTTCTTTTTAGCTTTGTACCCCAATGGCTTTCCACGGCCTCGCTTCCCAGTGCGTCCCAGTTTGTCTTGCTTTCTTCACTGTTCTCTATAGCTTTACACTTGAGGACCTCTCTTAAATTCTATGCAGTTTTGTTCCCTAGTCCCGTATAGGTTAAGTCCTACGGTATGTTTCTCCATCAAAGGTCCGTCCTGTTTCCTCAGTTTCTGTGTAATTTCTGCTTGAGAAGCTTCATTAAATTCTGTGCGGCTTCATTTCCTAGTCCTCCATAGATCCTCTCCTATATTTCTTTGCTTGATGGATCAAAGTCCGTTTCTTTGTTTCTCCATTTTCTGCGCAGCTTCTTACTTGAGTACCTGTTCTAAAATCTGTTCAGCTTTGTGCCCTAGTCGTTCAAAGGTCGTGTTCCTTGTTCAAGTTCTGTGTATTCTACTTTTGTACCCCACCAGCTCTGCTAACCTCTAGAATCCGCTGACATGTTTTTAAGTTACCCTTGTTACTTCCATACAACTTTATTCAGCTTAAGCGGATTTTTTTTTTCTTTGTAATGGAGGGATAATATGTAGCCTTAATCGAACCCTTTATAACTAGGCATCCTTAATAAATTGATTAAAAACAGATTGTTGGTGGCAAAAAAAAAAAAAAACGAAAAATGAGTCACCTTGATGAAAGAGTTAGCCAGTTCAGTGCGATGACGTCGGTTTTATATTATCCTCTCTTTAATAAGGTGACGTCGGTTTTATTAAGTTCTTCCCCCCTTCAACAAAATAATGTCGGTTTTATTATATTCCTCCCTCTTCAATAAGACGACGTTGGTTTTATTATATTCTTCCCTCCTTCACTACGGTAACGTAGGTTTTATTACACTGTACCTCCTTCAATAAGACGACGTTGGTTTTATTATATTATTCCCTCCTTCAGTGATATAACATCGATTTTATTACATTCCTGCAAAGTCCACAGAGTTTTATTTAGCTTGGAAGAGACTTTTGGCCGTGGAGACGTTAGGTGTAGCCTCCTTTAACCCCTTTAATCCTAAGGCGCTCTTCCATTCTGAGCAAAATCGGCTGGTAGTGGCAAGATTAACGCAAGACACCACGGAGTTGTTGTTGAAATATGTGTCTGTGTATTTCCAGTTCTGTGTAGCCTTGTACCCCAACGTGCCCTCCAAGGACTCGCCACATGTGTCCCCCCATTGTCTTTATAACTCTGTACCCCAGCGGCTCTACAAAAGTCCCCATTCCTATGCTCTCGAGGATATGAGCAGCTTCGTACTCCAGGGGGTTGTATTCGTCGACTACATAGGCTTGACCAAACTAGACGGAGTCTTTTAACGTAAAAATAACTGACGAAGCAAAGCCTCCCTCTGATTATATTTCGTCACTGTTTATTGCAAAGATTAGTTGAGCTTTTACAAACACCTCTCCAGCTCCTCAAAGATCTGCTGCCTACTGATATGCTTCTTCCAGTTTTCTTGTACTTTTTCATCACAGCTCTCCCAGTCTCTCTCTCTCTCTCTCTCTCTCTCTCTCTCTCTCTCTCTCTCTCTCTCTCTCTCTCTCTCTCTCTCTCAGTTTTAGACCTAGCTCATAATTGGTATTACTCTCAAGCTCACTTCACTCACACTCAGACTCAATTTCAAGCTCCTGAGGTGGAGCGACATGGTCTAACATATATTTGTCTTTGCACCATAGTTCATCTGCTTTAACCTGGCTGTGATTTTCGTCATTTTGCAACATATTTCCTGTAGCTTAGCCTCGGAATAGATAATACTGTGGCTCTGCATCCTTTTCGACAGCACATATTCGTGACTTGCACCATATTCCAGTGTTAATTTCTTGTTATAACTCAGTGTTCAAGATGAAGAGATGGCAGTATTCCGCCTAATTAAAGTGAACGAAGTATAAGTAAAGGAAAGTGTGGTGTGTTAATATAGTAGCAGTGGTAATTGCAACCTCAGGCTGATCCGAACAGAACCCAGTGGACTACAGGTTCAAATTACCCTTCTCCTGATCTCCACCATCCTCATTTTGGAGAAGTACGAGTAGTTGAGGGACTTTTGTATAGCCAGGCAGTTAAGTCGCCCAGTTACATCGACGTCACCATATGTAGGCGTCCCTGTCCAGCCCCTGTGCGTGTGTTGAGTGGGTGTGGTATTGACTGGTGGTGCGGCAAGGCAAGGCTGGCTACCACACCACCACCATCACCCTACTCATGTGCTGATGAGGGATATCTTCACCACCACCATCACCCTACTCATGTGCTGATGAGGGATATCTTCACCACCACCATCACCCTGAGTTACTCATGTGCTGATGAGGGATATCTTCACCGCCACCATCACCCTACTCATGTGCTGATGAGGGATATCTTCACGAGGTGGCACCGATATAACCAGGCGGTGGAGCTATCTAGTGACATACACATGCTTCAGCTCCTTCCCCATCCCTCAAAAGGAAGATGGTGGATTGGAAGAGAGGGGCAACTTCAACCTGCAGTCCACTAAGTTCACAATCATATAGTAATTTCGTCTGTGATAGTTGTACAATCTGTATCGATGCTAAAATGATATATACAGTAACCATGAGAAAATTAATGTATGGCATAGAAAATAGATCGCTAATGATAAGGTGCTTTAGTCCTTTTACATTACCCAGCTCGTATTTTCGGCCTTTTGAAGAATATTTCATGACTCAGTGACAGAAAAACACAGTGCTCTACTTCACCATAGCATCTCTTCATAACTGACATAATAGTCTATTGTTAATCTATACTAATATCTCGGCATTCAAGACAGGTGTAGCAATTTCAGGCCAAGTAAAAAGGTACAGAAAGGTTCCGAACCCAGCAAAAATATAAAATTATACTGGAACTTTTTTTTTTTGTCCGCACATTTAAAATATGCAAAATGAATGACCAAGTAAGGGGTGCCAGGGAATCTCCTAAGCCCACCATGGCAACACGCTCCCCCAGTCCCATGAATCGCGCCTCTGTCACGGGGATTTTCCAAGGACGCGCGGTTGGTTTTCCAGGCACCAGAAAAAGAAACAGTCATGAGGCCTTATTCTAATGGACGTTTCACTAACCCCTTGAATCCAGTCACGTTTTTTTTTTTTTTGTCGTATTCTTGCTGTCCCCTTATGATTTTGTTTGGCTGAGGAGAGGTATTTTGAACTGGGGATGTTACTTATAGCCTTCATTAATCCCTTGAATACTAGGTCACTCCTAAGATGAGTAAAATATCTGGTAGTGGCAGGAACGAAACAAGACGTCACCATATTGAAGGAGTGAACCCCTTAAGTCCGGTGGTGCATGGTTTATTCTTGTCATACTCATCTTCAGACGAGTTCACTCGGATCTGGAGAGGCTTTTCTTATTGTAGAGGTTTACTAAAGCCTTTATTAACTCTTGTACTACGGTACTAGAAGTCTGTCTTAAGTCAAACAAAATCGTGGCGTGGCAGCGTGAATAAAGGAGAAAAAAAAATGCTTAATCAGATTGAAAAAATAAAAATAAAGCTGAAAGCTCAAAAGTGTAGACGAGCAGCCAATTTTTTCTTTCTGAAGCATGCGATGATTTAAAATTAAAAAGAAAACTGTATCGTTACTGAATACACTGTATTGTGGGATGCATGCCGATCAGATCGAACACTACAGGTCTTCCATAAATTAACGTAAAAAATAGTGGCGTCTTTACCTCTCACTGCACTCAGATTCAGTCATTCTGGCTAACAAGTAAATTTTTCAGTACCTTGGAGAGAAACCTTTTGGTGAACGGATTAGACCATCCATTTCGCAGCTTCTGTGCGAAGAAGCCTTTTTCATTTATTTTCGCTACCAATAGATGGTTTTACTCAATATCGAGGTCGGTCGTAGTGAAACAAACAAACAAGCAAACAAAATGCACACGAAAAAATACTTCAAACTCCCTCAGTAGCAACACAACCCTATGCAGAAACTCTTGACAGGAACCCTTAGCAAAAGCTTTTAGCAGAAACCCCTAGAAGAAATCAAGACGAGAGAGAAAGAGAGGTGTTTCGCGCCCTAAATTCTGAAGCCTCGACTTGGGGCCGAGAGCCGATGGTTCCACAGTTGGCAGCGAGGAGTTTAGGTTGTCGGTGTTGCAGGCGGACTGATTAGCTTTCTTCCCTTCAGCAACTGCAACAACATCAAGATCTCAGCTTTGTGAGGAAGGTGAAGTGTATGCTAATTCATTTCTTCTATGAAGTAGGACGGATCAGCTTTCTTCCCTTCAAACAGACGCAACTACTTCGTTATTTCAACGTAGGAAGTGAGGTGTATGCTAGTCGTTCCCTGAATCACCTGCCACTCATCAGCTTACTCCTATTCACCAACAGCAGCTTACCATTTTAGCTTAGTAAAGAAGGTTTAGATCGTGTTAGTTCGTTCCTTCAAATCACCGAAAGTCGACAAAAATTTATGATCTTACGACCCGCTTTAACTCTCCAGCTCACCAGGCAGGTCGTGGCAGGGTGCCCAGACGCCCGTCTTTAGCTGGAATAGTCCGTCTTTTGACTTTCTCTCCTCTGTCTGCCGCCACCACATGCCGGACGCTTATTTCTCTTCCTTTTTGGGTCTTGTCTACAAAATATTCAATTTTCTCCTGCGATGTTATGACTTTGCGCGTTACTAGCCTAAGGATGCATCAGATATACTGTAGATGCGTTATTACACTGGTTTAAGGAAACGACAAGTATCGCAAATATGTAATCAGCGATGACGAACACTTGGTTTAGCTCTTAGTTTATTTAGCAGGCTTGGATGAATTTCCAGTTCAGCTTGACTGATTAAGAGAGTAATGTATTTCCATTTTAGTGACTGATTTTTTACATTTAAATTATTTTTAATAGAAGAAACAGTAAATCAGTACTCTTTAAAGGATGTACTTTCTCTGATTTCTAGTAAAATCCACTTGAAATGAGTGAACTGAAATGAAACTGATCGTAGCACGTATTTAGTAGCAAAAAAAAAAAAAAAAAAATACGAAGAAAGTGTGCGACAGTTATGTAGTTGGGAGAAGGAGAACGGGGTGGAGAGATTAGGTATGAGTGTGTGTGTAAGCGACGGTGGTGTGTCGTGGAAGACGGATCAGTAGAGACAGTAACGTCAGGAGGTCCTCTTTTTCGAGACCATCCATCACAGGATAGGGAACCTTGTATGGACTTCACATTGGGTCCGGTGAATCATTGTCATTTTCTGTGTTCACTTTAAGGTTATAGACATGGCCATTCTAATCGTGGTGTCTTAGAGCCTTGTTCTCAAGGATTAAGGAAGTTCAGCTGCGCCTGTTCTTGTGGGATTTATTATGTATCCTATTGCATGTTATATCTACGTTTTAAATATGTGCAGGTGCAATACACCTCTCTGCACTGACTTACAAAGTGCTATACGGCATTTGTTTTCACCTGGCGAATATCCCTAACCACTTTCAGTTCAGCTGATGGTCAATTTTACCAGATTTGAGGATCGAATGTGTTATTAAAGAAATACATCATTCTTAACGTATAACTTAGACTCATCAAATTTCATGCAACCGCCATTTAGTGTTCAAGTTGTGGGAGTGGCCCAGTGCCGTCAGGTGAAAGCAAACACGCCATAATGAACCCTTAGCGTGTGACGATAGAAAAGTTAATCCCTTCATTTCGAGTGACAGTTTTATCCAACTTAGGACAAACATCTATACTCTGTTTACCTTAGCTGTAGCAAGAGATTAACACTAGGATAGGGTGCTTAGTCACGATGAAGTCCTAGGAGAAAGGATGCAGGGCTGTGATATCGTCTTATTCTGCCATTAAGCTACGTGTAATACGCTGTAGGTGAATGTAAATCTGGACCTAGTTAAAATGGATAAACTGTAGTAGCGTAGGGTTAATAAAGACTATATGTACCTACGCTCTTTAGTACGAAAAAAAAATCTCCATAGCCAAGTAGTCTTCTCTGGAAACAGCAATATATGAATAAATTAATTAATCAACTAATAAATAAAATTAGCATCACCATACTAAAAAATTAAGCACGACTGCTAATCTCGTGATTACCACAGAAAAAGCCAAAGATAAAGGACTCAGTGTTTCATATTTCAGTCCCCGTAGATTTCCTGAGTACTTTTTCCTGATTTAGTATCGCAAGGTTTTGCAGTGTCGATGGGTTTATAAAATGAGCATCGTTTACTGCTGATACAGAACAGGATCCGCTTAGTGTATTTATTTGAGAGATTCTGTGCGGCAGTGAGGGAGGAGGGGTGATGGAATGTGGGAGGGTGTTGAAGGGTGAGAGGGCGTGGAAGGACTGAGGGAAGGTGTGAGAGTGTTGTGTGTGAGAAAATGGGGCGTTCATAAGTGTGAGTGAGTGTTGAGGGGTTTACTGTGGGGGGGGGTTGAAGAATAGCATGGGGGTGTGGGTGTTTCAGATGCGTTAGAGAGTGTGGGAGAGTGAAGGAATATTACTGTGTTAGGGTGGAGAAGCACAAGGGAGGATGTAGGAGTACTGAGATTGTGTGAGAGCACAGAGTGGGGAAGTGTGGCAGAGAGATTGCATCTTACAGTAGAAGGATGCGGAAGAATGAGGGAAAGTATGGAAATATTGGGTGTGTGTGGAAGTGAGGAGTGTGGGAATGAGTGTTGAACGGCGGTTAATGTGGGAGGGTGTGGAAGCAACGCAGCGGTCTGTGGGGGTGTTGTCTGATAGTCCATGAGGTTGTGGTGGAAAGTTCAGCTATCTGGCGTGCAGTGTGGTATAGCCAAAAGGTCAGAGTGGTGGGAGATGGAGGGAGATGACGGACCAAACCAACACCACACCAGTGTCTGCTTCAACTGTCTTCTGTTTCGGCGTCTGTGTCGTGTACTTCTCCTACCCTCCTCCTAACGCCCCTATGACTTTACTTCTAGCCTGCATTGAGCACGGCGGGGAGTCTCAGAGCAGCATTCCAAATGGTTTTGTAGATGACGTAATACATTTTCCTTAGCGATTTAGTTTGTGTGTAACATTTTAACATTCTCTTGTTTATTATACCGTTTAATATCGACATTCAGTAGCTAGCATCAGCACAGTACAAGATCTGAGTTATAATGTACAGAATAAATCGCGACGAAGAGGTGGTACGAAACCTCCAGAGCTACTTAGAATACGAACCTCTGTGAACTTCTGACAGTCCCTGGGATTGTGGTGGCAGGTCCAGTCAGCTGGTGCGCCGTGTGGTACAGGCAATAGGTCAGAGTGGAGAGAGAGGACAGAGGTCTTCGACGTGGCAGGGGAGGCTCGGGGTGTATTCTAAATTGCTTTGGATATGTCGTAACACTTCATCCTTATCGATTTAGTATTTTGCATATTAGACCATTACATTCTCTTGAGTTATTTATATCGTTCAGTATCGGCATTATGTGCACTGATACCATACAAGAGGATACTAATGAGCGATGTGCAGAATAAATCGCTAGAAATTAGATATT
>JAGKTI010010711.1:0-27907 GCA_018397915.1 Birgus latro
CACACACACACACACACACACACACACACACACACACACACACACACTTGATATACTTCCAAAGCAAGTATATCAAGTGGTCAGAGTCCTGAGGAGTTTGTTGTGTTAGCAGACGACAGGCGCCGCGTCGGGTAAACAGACGAAACCCGGGTAAATTCCAACACTGACGGAACGGAGATGCTGAACTGAAGGTAGAAAGTATATTGCTATAAGATGGTCTGCTTTCAAGAAGTGCAACTAGGGAAGAGGAAGGAAAACAGTAAAAAACAAAGTGATAACTACACAGACCTGGTGGAACTGGTTACATTTAATAAATTAGCAGAAAAAGTGAACAAATTGGAAGAAACTTTCAAACTGGAATTGGATGAAATAAGGAACTGTTCCAACGAAAGGAAAAAAATTATGAACTGTTAAAGGAATTTAAGAGAAAAGATGCAACAATAGGTTAGCTACAAGCTGAGGTAGACAATCTGAGGAAGAAAATGAATGAAGTGAGAAATCCAGTAGTCACCCATGAAAGAGTTTTGAAGGAGTAAAATGATGAAAAAGACATAATTAGACAAGCAGGTAATGCGACAGAGCAAAATAGAGACACTGATGAGAAGATAACTCAGGCAAATGAAATGATGAGAAACTACACAGAGGAAGTACAAAATACATGGGCAGAAGTAGCCAAAACAAGTCAAGATCTAAAAAACAAGACTGAAGCAAATGACATGACAAAAGAGGTGAAAGACATCATAAGGAAGAACCCAAGGCTGATAGAGGAAACAGCTGGGATTAACAGATCTATAGTCATCACTGGTAAAGGTGAAGAAGAAATAAGAATCACTAGAGATAACAAGGAGATGGTAAATATAATGAATAAATTGAAAGTAGTATCAGACATTTTCTGTGAGAAAGATGTAGAGGAATTTAAGAGATGAGGGAAATATTAGAGAAACAGGTCAAGGCCCCTGAAAATAACCTTCCAAAGTGTAAAAACTGTAGAAGAGGTATAAAAAAATGCTAACAAACTTAAGGAATCAGAGGAGCACAAAGAAGTGTGGATAAAAAGGTGCCTAACTCAAGAGAAATGGGGATTACTAAAGGAAACGGGGGAAGAAGCAAAAAGAAAGAATGATTCAAGATCAGATGAAGAGAGAAGTATTTTTTTTTTTTAAATTAAGTAGTAGGATCGCAAGTAAAAAAGTGACACATAAACAGAAGGGACTAAATAAAATCAAGAGAGTTGACTCAATAAATGCCAATTATGTGAACAAAATGGCTAAGTCAATGTACTCAAATGTAGATGGAATGGTATCTAGGTTATTAAAGATAAAAGACTATGTCATAGCAAATGAGCCCCATATTATTTGTATAACAGAAACAAAATTAATCCCAGGGATACCAAACGACTCTTTAAATTTGGATGAGAACAATATTTGGGGAAGAGACAGAAATTTAAAAAAGAAAGCAGGAGGAATTATTACACTAACAGAGAAAAGACTCTAGGTAAAAGAGATAGAAATAGACATACCCTGACAAGTACAATTAGTTGCAGCAGAGATTAGTACATCAGAAGGTATAATAATTGTGGCAAAATTATATATGCCACCCAAGACAAACGCATGGGATAGAGGTGAATATGAAGACACAGCAGAAATGACAATTCAGAGTTTAAGAACCCTACTATACAGATTGGAAGAAAAATCTGAAAGAATTATAATAAAGGGAGATTTTAACACAAATATACACTGGAATCCACTAGATGTAAAAAGCCATGAAAGTTGTTGAGATCAAAAGCTTTTGGATCTTATACACGATTATTTTTCTAACACAATATGTAAAGGAGAACACCAACAAAAGAGGACCAGAAGACCCCTCATTATTAGATCTCATATATACTAGGCATGAAAATGAAATTTACAATATAATCTGTCACCCTCCATTTGGCAAAAAGGACAATGCAGTACTAGATTACAATTTCAGGATAGCAAATGATATAGTTAGAGGTAATGGAAATTACAAAAAGAGGCTAAAGTACAATAAGGGTAACTATCATGACCTAAAGAAGTACTCCAACGATATAGAATGGGAGAAGGAGCTAAGAGGAAACAATTTCAATTTTATTGTTATGCTGCGTGAAAAAGGGCGCGACTTCTCGTCCCTTATACACGGAGCCTGGAGCGAGGTTCTCTTTCTAGACCGGGTTGGGCTCTATTAAGGCAATCAGAGGGAACAGGGCATAAAACTCAGGGACACAACCTTACACGTATTTTATCACAAATTACAAACTCTATTACAATATGATGGCACACTTTACAGAGAATTACTGTCACACACAGACAGACAGGGCCGGGGGACTTGGCGACAGGAGGGTGTGACTGGGGTTTGCTGTAGGATGAGGGCCAGTGGTAGTAGAGGGCCCGGGTCGGTGGGCTGTGTCAGGAGGCCCCGGGGTCGTAAGGACTTCCTGTGGCTGCGCCGGGAGGCCGACCCGTAGAGTCTCGTCTGGGAGATGTCAGAGGGACGTGTAGGAGAGGGTGGGCCCTTCCGCAGGATTATGGGGGGGGGAGAGGGGAGAGGGCTTAGGGGCTGGGCACGAACGGGGTCAGTAGGTGAGCTTGCCTACGCTTACACAGAGGTTGTCGCATGGGGCTGGGGAGGTCTCGTCCAGGGGTCCTAGGGACGTCTCTGCTGGTCCTGGGGCTGCGGTCTCTCTGCTGAGCCTCCGTCTGGTATGGTCTGTGGCAACTCGGGGCGGTGGAGCCCAACAGGGGCTGGGGCCGCTGGGGGTAGAGGGGGAGAGCCAGGACTCCAGACACCTGGGGTCCTTGCCAGGCCTCCTCCAACTGCTGGTCGAGGGGGAAGATGTCTCTGTGGGGAGAAAGAGTGAGGGCACTTGCCGTGACCCTTTCTTTTTGTGGAGCGGCGAGGTGGCCGTCACCTTTCCTCCTTTTGTGGAGTTAGAGCGAGGGCGGCTGGTGTCCGTCTCCTCCCCGCGTGTGGCAAGGTGGCCGTCACCCGGTGTGAGCAAGTGCGGCAAGGTGGCCGTCACTCTACCTCCTTTTGTGGAGTTATAGCGAGGGCGGCAAGGTGGCCGTCACTCTACCTCCTTTTGTGGAGTTATAGCGAGGGCGGCAAGGTGGCTGTCTCCTCCCCGCATGCAGCAAAGTGGCCGTCACCCGGTATGATTGAGGGAGGGAAGCAGCAAGTGGGTGGCTGGTGGCCGACTCCGGAATGCTGTCTGGTCTATAGGAGTAGCCCCACCCTGAACCTGCCAATGGCTGGTACAGTGGAGCTGTAATTTACCTGGGCTGCTACCTGCACGGTGAGTTGCCTGAGTGTGAAAGGGGCACGCGGGAGAGATACAGGTGCGGCTGTCTTGTCTGGAACTCACGCCGCTCATTTCCACTCCCTGGGTATCTCCTCCTGGGGCTGGAGTCTTGTCCAGGTAAGGTTGAGGGGGAGCATCGGTATTCTGCATTTCAGTTATATATAAAAAATTCTGTGAATTTTACGAAAGAGGAGTCCATAATTATGTCTCATTGCACAAAGAGACAGAAATAAGGGTAAAGAACTGGTTTAATACTGATTGTAAAAATGCAAAAGAGATGTGGATCAAATACAGACTATATAAAAGTGAGAGAGCATGTAACAACTACAAGTAGGCAAGAAATGATTATACAAGGATAAGGAGAGAAGCTCAAAGGCAGATTGAGGAAGACATTGTAAATAAAAATACTGATCAGCCCAAGTTGTTTTACAGCTACATACGAAGCAATCAGTGCTGCAAAGTAACGAAGTACAAATACTTGAGTACTGTACTTAAGTACCTTTTTTCTGTATTTACTTTTTAAAAAAGCACTCAACATTTCCAGTACTTTCACTTATACTTAAGTACTGTTTTCTGTTACTTTTACTTCACTACAATTACAAAAAACAGATGTCATTACTCATTACATCTCAAACTCAGGAATCGATTATCAGCCTATTACAGGACGTAGAACAATGCAAAGTTGGAAGCTGACCAATCGCAACTGTTTATTCATGTCTGGACCAATCATATGCGTCCTTTCGTAGTGCCTAAGCGATACAGCCACACTTTCGTCTCTCCCGCCTTACACTGAAAATAAAGTGTTCAATGTGAAGACCAAAAAGTAATCAAAATAGACATCATCAGTGTCAGTACTTTTTGGTCTTCAGATTGAACACTTTATGTTTTCAGTGATATAACGGGAATGGTACAATACTATTGTACCGAAAACATAAAGTATTCAATCTGAAGACCAGCAGTGTACTTTTTACAACTCTGAAAGCAATGCAAAAGTTAAAGATAAAATACCATCCACCATGGATGAGGGGAAAATCTGTATCAATTAAGAAGATACTTGTGAAGTACTAAACAAAAATTTTCAGTCAGTTTTTACTACAGAAAGTAGATTTGCGAGAGATGAAACGAACAAGCATGCCCACACATAGTAACAAATACAGTATATGTATAACAAAACAAGAGGTCCAGGAAGAAATGAAATTAAACAGGAGAAAAGCAAATGGCTCTGACGAGATTTCGTGTTGGGTATTACACGATCGTGCTAAAGAACTAAGCAGTCCATTACAATTAATATTCAAAGAATCCTTAAGACATGGAAAACTACCTCATATTTCAAGGAAAGCAAACATTGTGCCCCTTTTCAAGAAAGGAAATAGACAAAATCCACTTAACCACCAACCAGTATCACTGACCAGCATCGTAGGCACGATGTTAGAAAAACTGATACGGAAAATTTAGGTAAATCACCTTGAAAAACACAATCTAACAGAAAGACAAATTGGTTTTAGACAGGGAAAATCATGTGTTACTAACCTATTAACTTACAATGAGAGAGTTCCAGAAAAAATACAGAGAAGAGACAGCTGGGTAGACAGCATATATTTGGATTTCAAGAAGGCATTTGACAGAGTACCACACAAAAGACTTTTATGGAAACTGTACAGTCAAGGAGGAATCAAAGGTACACTGTACGACTGGATGCCAGATTTTCTCAGTAAAAGAAAAATGAGAATAGTGCTAAGGGAAAATTACTCACCATGGAGGGAAGTGGCAAGTGGAATTCCACAGGTCTCGGTGCTGGCACCAGTTATGTTTTTAGTATATATAAATGACATAGACAGCAACATTGAAAATGGAAGCTACGTAAATATGTTTGCTAAAGATGCAAAAACACAGAGGGAAATTACAAACACAGACTCTTGCACAGAGCTACAAGAGGAATTAAATAAGCTTCATGAATGGAGCAATAGATGGCAAATGGAATTCACTGTGGACAAATGTCATGTAATATAATCTGGGAAAAGTGGAAAAAGACCAGACTGGGACTATAAGTTAGGAAGTTCAACCCTACACACATCAGAAAGGGAAATGGATTTAGATGTGATTATCTGTAACTGATTATCAATGGCTGACCACATAAATGAAAAAGTAAAGAACATGTACATTACACGTAAAGAACATGTACATTACACACTGCTTGCTAATATGAGGGTAGCATACACATATATAAATGAAGACATGCTGAGAAAGATAATGGCATCATTCATCAGACCAACTTTGGAGTATGCATCAGTAGTCTGGAATCCTCATCTCAAAAAACACGTAGATAAGATTGATAGAATACAAAGGGCCGCTACAAGGTGGAAACCAAGTATACGAGACCTAAGCTATGAAGAAAGACTCGAAAAATTAAACCTACCAACATTACATACCACATCTGATACTATAATTATGTTAAATAACCAGCATGTAAAGAGAAAACCATATTGTTACACGGATATATAAGTGACCTGTTTATTTTCTCATTTTCCTCTCAACACTCCCCAGTGATTAAATTATTTTTATTGTAATAGCCTCGTTACTCCATCTGAACCGGTTGTTGATACCCCTCCAGTGACGATTCCACATGATGCATTAGGCAGTTTTTTTTTTTTCACGTATAAGATATGTTGTATCTTGAATCATCTACCAGCACAGGTAGTTGACACTTCGTCGACAGAGCAGTTCAGGGTTATACCAGACCTGACTTTGTGGTAGATTGACTATTTCTTCCAATTTCACAGCCTATCCTTTTTCCCTTGGGTTAGGTGTACTTCCTTTTATGTGCCCATTTCGCAGGTGGAGGAGGTGGATGGAGAGAGCCTTCATCTCTGCTATACTTTCGTCACACGAATTTAGTAACAACTTATGTCTGGTAAATTCATTCATGGTACCTCTGAGGTACAGGTCATAAGACATGAGGTACTACTTCTTCTTGGAAAGCTCTCCCCCCCCTCTCTCTCTCTTTCTCTCTCTCTTTCTGTGTCTGTTAAAGAAACATTTCCTCTAATGTGTTTTCCCAGGGATCTTATTTGCGGAAATCGGTGAAATTAATCTGCTTATACAATGACTATAGTTGGGAGGCATAACAGGTGAAGAGTTTTCTTTAGCGACTAAAATATGCATTTGTAATACACAGACATTTGTAATGCTTTATATAGGCATTTTATTAGCATAAACTAATAAATGACGGATTTTGCAAGAAGTGTTAATGGATTGTTCTAGTGGTCTTTCATGTGTCCGTAGGAGCAGGTTTGTAAACAGACAGTTTTGTCAGTCTGTGGCAGGTGGCCCTTGAAAACGTGGCATATACAATACTTCAAATGTATTCCCAAACGTGTTATTCATTGAAATTTATACCTGTATCCCCCCAGTAACATTGGACATACACAGGAATATATCAGACGGCTCTATAAATCACATTAGTC
Source organism: Birgus latro (assembly GCA_018397915.1). Lineage (NCBI taxonomy): Eukaryota > Metazoa > Arthropoda > Malacostraca > Decapoda > Coenobitidae > Birgus > Birgus latro. The sequence goes on from JAGKTI010010711.1 coordinate 6,784, forward strand.
CTACATAGCCTGTGTACCGAAGAATGATCATTATCAGCAGTTCAAAACATGAAAATAATGCTTTAAATTAAACGATTATTAAGAATTTTGAGGATTTTTAGCATTTCCTTGTATACAGGTAAAGTGACATATGTTCATGCTTGAACCAAAGCTATATGATTTAACCCGTCACGTCCCGACCGATTTCCCCCCTCCGATACCGCCCAGTCCCGAGCAATTTTGGAAAAAACATTTTTTTGGGCTAAAACATCTGCTTTTGTTGAGAAACAAAGGAAAATCACCAAGAAAGTGGTTACCTGGGTCAATAAGTGGTCGGAACAGGTGAGCCCCCCTGGTTCAGGTATCGTATTCTGTCACTGAAATGTCTGGCTCTCACGTTTTCTATGGTAGGTTATTTTGGGAGAAACAACAAAGAACACGTCTACATTTATTGATTTGGAACTAACAAACAATCACAACAACAATATAATGGTTTTCAATGAGATATATAGGGAAAAAAAGCATAGTTCCATCACACGAGCATAGTGAGTTTGGTCACATTGGTCACACATGAGTCACTAAGTTTCTTGTTTCAGGAAACATATCATTTTTTCTACTTGCATAATACTGTTTCAATGACATTTTACCATTTTTGACTTTATGTAAATGTTTTCAGCTGTGTCATTCATTACGATGATATTTAGCGTAATGATTGCGCATATTTGCATACACAGCACACTCTGTATGTCTCTACTTTCAACATACATTACATTTTTAATACTTTCATATTATTGTTTCGATGACATTATATCATTTTTCACCAAATGTAAATGTTTTCACCTATTTACATTCCTTACGATGATATTTAGCACAATGCTAGCGCATATTCATGTACCAAGCACACTCGCTACCACTCATGTTTCAACTTATATTTTATTTCTCCACTTCCAGTACACTTCCCCACTTACATTACACCCGTCGCCACTTTATACAACTATTTACATATATACATGCCTTACTTATTACACTGAGCATCAGAATATCACATCTTTATACACTCACTAGGAATGTTTCGACTTAAAATATATTTATGCACTTACATAATAATTTTCCACTTACATTACACCCGTTTCCACTTTATACTACTATTTACATATTTATGGGCCCTTATACTTACACTGAGCATCATCTGTATGTCGCATATTTTCATGAGAATGAGTGTCATATCGCAATCACACCATATTAGAAGTGCATCAACGTGTGATATTCCCTAAAACAAGGGTGAATGCAGAGACCCACGTCACACTCAACGTACTCATAGTGGGTGTCTTTTCTCTGAGTGGTGGGTCTCACACGGGAATTACTACACACATGACACCTGAGTTGAGGCCTTGGCCTATTTGGCTGGGGAGGTATAGGAGTGGCAAAGAGGCAGGCAGAAATTTTCAGGGGAGTTTGGGTGGTAGGGGCAGTGCGTGGGCGTTGCTGTGTTCTCACGACCGCATACTGGACTATAATCTCACGGCCAAGCTCCCTCACAAACCCTTCAAACGTTTTCTGCACTCCTGTTGTCATGGCGTGCAGGTGGTGGCAATTGAGGGCAGTTATATCGAGCAGGTGAAAGAAGAGCTTCTTGTATGACTTCATCGTGGTCCTGGCACACTCTACACTCGATATCATGCAGTCTGACTGGTCCTCCTGCCTCATGTTGATGTTATAATCCAGCACACACTTAGGTTTCCAGATGCGGCGCCTCCTCTCGCTGCGGTAATCCACGGAGTCTGTGCGGTGCATCAAGGGGCGGTGAACTGTGGACAAGAGGCAGACTCTCCGTTGTGGTTCCACACTGTAGCTAGGATGTTGTTAGAAGATCACCTCATTTTTGTCTGGTTCCTGCCCCACCTTGACAATGTAATGCCGGTTCACCTTGACGGTACCACAGAGTCCCGTGTCATGCAGGTGTAAATAACGAGTGAGAAGAGAGCTAGTGTACCAGTTATCCAGGTAGAGGGCGTGACCATGATGAAGGTACTCTTCTATCATAGTCTTTACCACTGCTCCAGACAGTCCAATACTCTGATCTTCTATTATGTCTGTCTGTGCACCGGTGTACAAGACCATGCCTTGCACATAACCAGTCCTACAGTCACACATAACAAAGATCTTGAACCCAAAACGGTGCCTTTTGCTGGGTATATACTGGCGAAAAGAAATATTGCCTCTCCACAACACGAGACTCTTGTCTATGACAAGGTCCGTATAGGGATAGAATGAGCAATGGAATGTTTGCTGTAGGTGATCAAAAACCAACCTAATTTGCCTCATCTTATCAGTGTCATTCGCATTTGCAGGATCATCAGCATCGTAAAAATGGAGGCGGCTGAGAATTTGCTGAAACCGATTATGGCTCATAATCTTGCCAAAGATGGGTGTCTGCAGGAGAGGGTCCATAGTCCAGTATGACGGAAATCTGTTTTTACGTAAAATACCCATCAAAAGTACCAGGGAAAAAAATACGAACATCTCTGCCAGGGAGACAGGTTAATTTTAAATTATGGAATGCCTGCTCCCTGTGCCCAGTCGTTCACTTTCAAGGCACTGGCTGCTTGCAAAATGGTTGGTTTGTTCCACAATCTGCTCCACAAAACTCTCACCGAAGAACAAGTGGAAAAAAATCCTACCTGGTGGAGCCACAGTAAATCCCAGGAGCTGTGCAGCCACTGCGCCTCTGCTCAGTAAAGGGGTGAATAGGGCGAGAAGGGTTGTGCGTGATGATAAATTGGCAGCAGATGAGAGCTGGGGTAGGCGGATGACTAAGAATTATCAAGAGAATAAGAACATGTTTTGGAAGGAGGTGAAAAGGGTGCGAAAGGGAGAGTCTGGGAAGGAGGAGTGAGTAATAGCAGAGGATGGAGAGATGTTAATTGAGATGGATGCAGTAAGGAAGAGATGGGCGGAGTATTTTGAAAGATTGTTAAATATAGAGGAGGAAAGGGAGGCTGAGATTGTGGCAGATGGAAGGGTGCAAGGAATAGATGTGTTGGGAGAGTTGAATGAATCTTTGATCACGATGGAGGAAGTGCAAGAGGCAGTAAAGCAGATGAGAACAGGGAAAGCTGCAGGTATGGGTGGGCGTGCTGTGGAATGCCATAATGTGGTGGAGCAACTATTGTTGACTGGTTAGTAAGATTGTTGAATGTGTGCTGTGCAAGGTATGGTGCCAGTTGACTGGGCAAGTGCTAGTGTGGTCCCATTGTATAAAGGTAAGGGTGATAAGTATGAATGTACTAGCTTTAGAGGTATAAGTCTGTTGAGTGTTGTAGGTAAGGTGTATGGTAGAGTGTTAATTAAGAGAGTTAGACAGGGTACAGAGGGAGTGATTGCTGATAAGCAGTGTGGCTTTAGGAGAGGGAGGGGATGTCTGGATCAGGTGTTTGCTGTAAGACAGGTGTGTGAAAAGTATTTAGCGAAAGGTAAGGATGTGTTTTGGGCATTCATGGATTTAGAGAAAGCATATGATAGAAATGAAAGGGAGGCTTTGTGGAATGTTTTAAGATTGTTTGGGGTTGATGGCAGGTTACTAAAAGGAGTGAAAAGATTTTATGTAAATAGTAGAGCGTGTGTAAGAGTGGGAAATACTGTGAGTGACTGGTTTCCCGTGAGAGTGGGGCTGCGGCAGGGATGTGTGATGTCGCCTTGATTGTTTAATATTTATATGGATGGTGTTGTAAGGGAGGTGAATGCAAGAGTGTTAGGTGGAGGACTGAATCTGGTGAATGATGGTAGAGTGTGGATTCTGAAGCAGCTGCTGTTTGTGGATGATACTGCACTGGTGGCTGATTCAGAGGAGAGATTGAAACAGTTGGTAGAGGAGTTTGGAAGGGTGTGTGAAAGGAGGAAACTGAAAATAAATGAGAATAAGAGTAAAGTGATGAAATGTACGAGGTTGGTAGATGGTAGGAGGATGAATATAGTTTTGAATGGTGAGTTGCTTGAGGAGGTTGAGTGTTTTAAGTATTTAGGGTCACATGTTGCTGTGGATGGAAGAATAGATGCAGCAGTGAAGTTTAGAATGAATGAAGCTGGAAAGGTGCTGGGAGGAATGAAAAAAGTGTTTAGATGTCGTTCACTCAGAATGGATGTAAAGAGAAGGCTGTATGAGGGTATTGTGGTACCGACTGCATTATATGGGGCTGAAACATGGAATATGGATGTAGCAGAGAGGAAAAGTTTGAATGTAATGGAGATGAGGTGTCTGAGGAGTATGTGTGGAGTGACGCGTATGGATCGAGTGAGAAATGAAGAAGTGCGAAGGAGAACTGGAATTGTTCGGGAGATGGTTGATCAAGTTGAACAGAGGGTGTTCCGATGGTTTGGGCATATGGAAAGAATGGATAATGAGCGATTGGTGAAAAAGATAACTAGATCTGATGTGAGAGGTGTAAGGCTGAGAAGAAGACCACGAATAGGATGGATGGACAGTGTGAAAAGAGCGCTGGATGCGAGAAGGTTGTCTTTTGAGCAAGGAAGAGTGGCTGTGCGTGATAGAAATGAATGGAGAGAAATTGTGAATGAATAAATGATGACGCAGCCCTGAGGTGATATTCTCCTGCATTTTGTCTGATCAATTGACCAGGTCAGGCTGGATCCATTATGATGTGGCAGGGGTAAACCAGCTTTTTTTTTTTTTATGCATGGAAGAAGGAACCAAAGGCCACAGGCCTGCATACTGTTCCTTCCAAGAAAAAGCAAAAACAATACAAAAGAGAACCAAATTCAAGATCCGTTCATTTCGAGATGCCTGGACACACTGTGTTTGAAAGACTGGAGATCATAGGAAGCAGGAAATACAGACAGAGGAAGACAGTTCCAGAGTTGACCAGTTGCATAACTGAGGGACTGGGAGTAACGGATAACTCTTGCATTAGAGAGTTGGACTGAATAGGGATGAGAGTTTGTTGTTAGACGGGTACTACGTGCCCATCGTAGAGGTGGAGGGATGCAAGCAGACAGTTCAAAGGAACAGTGACCGTTGAAGTAGCGATTCAAGAGAGATAAAGATGCAACAGTGCGGCAAAGAGACAAAGGTTGAAGGGAATCAGTAAGAGGAGGAGAGTTAATGAGACGAAAAGCCTTTTACTCCACCCTATTGAGAAGAGCTGCATGTGGGGAGCCTCCCCACACATGAGAGTTGTACTCCATACACTGGCGAATAAAACCCGTGTACAAGGTCAACAACTGTGCAGGGGTAAAGAAAGTTCGGAATCGGCTTAGCACACCTAATCTCTTGGAAGCAGATTTCACAAGAGATGTAATATGTTCTTTCCAAGACAAATCCCGATAATGAAACCCCAAGCATGTTCAAGGATGATGTAGGACAGAACTGGACATTATTAAACATTAGTGGGTAATCCTGAGGAAGATTTTGTCGGGTTGATAAGTGTAAGAACTGAGTTTTTGATTCATTAAAAATAACAAGATTATTTTTACCCCAATCAGAGATACGAGCCAAGTCAGACGTTAGGTGTGCCATAGCCTCATCCCTTTTTGGCTGAAGTAACTGCTGAGATGGACGTTGCGGAAACCGAATGGAAGGGTGAAGGGTGGAATCATCAGCGTATGAGTGGATTGGGTTAGATGTACACCTTAGAAGGTCATTGATGAATAAAAGGAAGAGAGTTGGTGATAGGACAGATCCCTGAGGAACACCACTGTTGATAGGTCTAGAGGAAGAGCGATGGCCGTCTAAAACAGCAGCTATAGAATGACCAGAAAGGAAGCTAGAGATGAAGGCACAGATAGAAGGATAGAAACCGTAGGAGGGCAGTTTGGAAATTAAAGATTTATGACAGGCTCAATCGAAAGCCTTTGAGATGTCAAGTGCAATGGCAAAGCTTTCGCCAAAGTCCCGAAAGGAAGATGACCAGGAGTCTGAAAGGTAGGTGAGAAGATCGCCAGTGGAGCGTCCCTGATGGAACCCATACTGACGATCATTAAGAAGGTTGTGACTGGAAAGATGCTTTTAAATTTTTCTGTTAAGAATTGACTCGAAATCTTTTGAGACACAGGATATTAATGCAATTGGACGATAGTTAGAGGGTTGGGAATGGTCACCTTTCTTTGGGACTGGCTGAATGAAAGCAAACTTCCAGCAAGAAGGAAAGGTACATGTTGATACACAAAGGCGAAAGAGTTTACATAGGCAGGGCTTAAGCACAGAAACACAGTTTTTGAGGACAACAGGAGGGACTCCATCAGGCCCATATGCATTGTTTGCATTGAGGCCAGTGATGGCAGAAAATACATCAGCTGAAAAAATTTTAATGTCAGTCAAGAGGAAGTCATGGGGGGAAGTGATGGAGGAATAGCATCGGAATCGTCTAAGGTGGAATTGGAGGAGAAAGTCTGAGCGAAGAGATCTGCATTATCAGTAGAAGAAATAGCTACAGAGCCATCAGAGTAGAAAAGAGGAGGGAAGGATGATGAGGTAAAGTTGTTAGAAAGGTTTATGGCAAGATGCCAGAAGAAGCGAGAAGAATTCGAGTAGGGCCCTGCTGCTGTCGGGCCCTGCTGCGGATGTCACTTACTGCACTGCGTAGTTGACCCTCGTGCTGTGTGGTGCGGTGAGGATCTGTCCCTTCTCCCCTTTAGGGCTAAGATGCGAATGAATGTGTATGAGTGGATGAGTAAATTGGTAGTGTGTTGACCTGTCTCGGCTACCTCCCTTTTCTTGGGGGAAGCAGCTTATGTATATACTGTAGATAGATAGATAGATCTTCCCAATTCCCACTCACATTACCGTCGCCCACATCGTCCCCATCGTTGCCTTCGTCGGGGTGGGGAGGAGATGCTGGTGGGGGAGGTTGGGAAGGAGGAGTGGGGAGGGCTTCCCCACTCGCACTCCTCTTCCCTCCCCCTTTACCCTTCATCTTTCCCTTAGCCTTATAGCCTTGGGGAAAATCAGGGGCTGTGGGGAGGAAGTTCGGGAATATTGGGGAGCATAAGACATGCTGTGGAGGGGCTACTGCTCACCTCTCCACTCCATCGCCACACCACGTGATTCACCACGCTCCCTCATCTCCCCACGTGATACGCTTCGCTGCCTCACACCACAACGTGAGCGCTATGACTCGCTCCTGCCACTCTCGCTTTCATTTCCCGCCCCTACACTTTCAATTTCACTTCTCACTCCCTCCACGCCACTTCCGCCCTCCCCAAACAAAACACTAGGCCCATACCTATGGAACGATGTGCTGTCAGTTCGGGGCAGCGATGAGTAATGATCTCGTGGCCGTACTACATGGCAGCACGTCCCACGGCTCCCTCCTCGTCCTCGTCCTCGCTTTCCGGCTCCACATCATGTAGGGGCTGGAAAGAGGTGATTGCATGATGTTTTGACCACAAGTGACGTAGCGCCGCTTCCTCGGGGAGAGCACATCCTCATCACTGCTGCTACTTTCCTCCTCCTCTGGTTGTATATGATTTTTGTCTGCCACCTCGTCATCGAGGGGCGAATCACTGTCGCCTGTGAAGGTGTCCAGGGCGGCTTGAATTTGTTGTTCTGAGAGACCTCTGCGCGCTATGTCTGACCTGGGTCACTGCTGACAGGTGAGTCACCGAGACAAGGCCGCACGCGGGTAGCGCGGGGTCGGCAAGTGTCCCCACCTGGTGGCAGGTAGGGGAAGGTCTCCCGCACCTACGTACCAAAAATCAAACACGAGTTTTGAAAATTGTGCAAATTATGAATCTTGCAATTGCACGACGTACCGGTACATTGATGGGTCTATCCCTGACAAAACGTTGCAATGTACCCACATGTCGACAAGATGCCTCGGGTTAAATGAGATAATCTGTTCCGAAGAAGACTCCTTCAGTGGTTAAACACCAGTGTTTTATATATTTTTACTGAATGTAACTTGAAAATATAGTAGCATTCTTAGTTTTACAAAAGTGCCTTTTTATACTTCCACCCTGTAACAAAGTAGCAAACATTGTTTTCACATGCATTATACAGCGTCTAATATAGATAATTTTGCAGCATTAAAAAGTATTGGACCTCATTTCACTGCACTAAGATATCTTTTTAAATTCTGCTAAATACTGCGCTAATTATCATATTTGTACGATTCACATGCTCCTTTCCATTTTCCACAAAGAGTATAAAATGGATAAAGTGGGGACGAAGATTAAGTTCCTAATAATAAAATAAATAAATAATTCCTGACGGTGCGGCCTGACTGTTCAAAAGCATGGTACTGTACCTAGGAGTAGACTGTAGCACCAGTCGAGCAGGCCAGTACTCCCAAGGTGTATGGAAAGCTGACGACAGGGAGAGCTGGAGCTCCTGTTTCATCAGCCCTCGGGACTAGTTCTAGACCATCCCCCTTTGCTAAACTTTTTCAGTGTTTCAGTTACACGGAGAGTAGGTCAGCATGCTCTCCAGTACAAGTTTCTCTAACTGTCAACACCAAACTACATGCACAGTACACACCACACTTCCTTTTCAAAAAAAAAAAAAAAAAATGCCGTTTCCCGGTCGGGGGGGGGGGACCATAAATGTCCCCATCTGCCTCTCTCGTGGTGACGACTCAGAGGGATACCTGGAGCCACTGTCTGACTCACTTCTTCATTTCTGGAACATTTTACGGCCTTTCCTCTAACTTTTTCTGTGTCAAACACAGCCTCTCCTCCTCTAAACCTCATCTAACAGAAACTCAGCCGTTTGAGGCAACTGACAGCAAACCCTTTTCTGTTTCCTCCTACTTCCTCTAAACTCATTTCAAAGCCAAAGATGGATGTTGGATATATGTATGCAACGATTTATCTTGCTCTCGTGTTCCTGAACTTGATTCTTCTGAATTCTCTGCTCTCTGGCTTCGGCTTTCCTGTCATTCTCTGTCTAAATATCTCTGCGCTCGTTACTTATCTCCTAATTCTACTATGAAAAATTCTTTGACTATATTATATCTATGATGGAACACATTCTATCCAATTCTCCTTTCTCTGAAATCTCCATTCCAGGAGACTTCAATGTTCACCACCACCTTTGGCTCTCCTCTCCTTTCACTGATCCACCTGGTGAACAAGCCCTAATGACCTAGAGCAGCTTGTACAGCACCTTACCTGTATCCCTGACCGCCTTGAAGAGAGCTGCAACATACCTGACCTCTTCCTCACAACTGATCCTTCTGCTTAGGCTGTTAATCTTTCTTCTCTGTTGGGCTCCTCCGATCACAACCTTATTACCTTGACCTGTCGTATCGCTCTGGTACAGCCTGTGGCCCCTCCAAAGAAATGTCGTCTGTGGCACTTTGGAGCTGCGGATTAGGAGGCCCTCAGGCAATACTTCTTTGATTTTCCCTGGAAAGATTATTGCTTCCATGGCCGGGAGTCTGTGCTTTGCGCATTATGAAGGTTATTCTTTCGGGCATGGAAACATACATTCCTTTCTCATACCCTTTGAATAATGAAGAAAGCTTTGATTTAATCACACTTGTTCTAATGCCACCTGCAACAAGGAGAGGGCCTATAAAAGGTACCAGAGCCAACCCACCCCTGAATCACATATTGTTTATGTTTCTGCCAGGAATCATGCTAAGGCTGTTCTTCGCTGTGCTAAAAATAATTTCATCCATACTAAATGCTCTCAACTTCCCAGCTCGAATTCTTCCTGCTCCTTTTGGCACCTTACCAAAAACATTTCTAACAACTTTACCTCATCATGGTTCCCTCCACTTTCCTATTCTGATGGCTCTGTACTTATTTCTTCTACTGATGAAGCAGAACTCTTCACTCAGACTTTCACATCCAATTCCATCTTAGACGATTCCGGTGCTATTCCTCCATCACTTCCCCCCTCTGACTTCCTCATGGCTGACATTAAAATTTCTTCAGCTGATGTATTTTCTGCCATCACTGGCCTAAATACTAATAAGGCATATGGGCCTAATGGAGTCCCTCCTGTTGTCCTCAAGAACTATGCTTCTGTGCTTACACCCTGCCTAGGTAAAGTCTTTCGCCTTTGTCTTTCATCTTGTACCTTTCCTTCCTGCTGGAAGTTTGCTCTCATTCAGCCAGTCTCAACGAAGAATGATCATTCCCAACCCTCTAACTATCGTCCAATTGCTTTAACATCTGTGTCTAAAAAGTTTTCGAGTCAATTCTTAACAGGAATATTTTAAAGCATCTTTCCTTTCACAACCTTCTTTCTGATCGTCAGTATGGGTTCCATCTGGGGTGCTCCACTGGCGATCTTCTCACCTACCTTTCAGACTTGGTCATCCTCCTTTCGAGACTTTGCATTTGACATCTCAAAGGCTTTCGATAGAGTCTGGCATAAATCTTTAATTTCCAAACTGCCGTCTTACCGTTTCTATCCTTCTATCTGCGACTTCATCTATAGCTTCTTTTCTGGTCGTTCTATAGCCGCTGTTGTAGACGGCCATCGTTCTTTTCCTAGCTCTGTCAACAGTTGTGTTCCTCAGGGCTCTGTCCTATCATCAACTCTCTTCCTTTTATTCATCAATGACCTTCTAAGCTGTACATCTAACCTTATCCACTCGTACGCTGATGATTGCACCCTTCACCTTTCCATTCGGTTCTCGTAACGTCCATTTCAACAGTTACTTCAACAAACAAGGGATGAAGGTATGGCACACCTAATGTCTGACTTGGCTCGTATCTCTGACTGGGGTAGAAATAATCTTGTTGTTTTTAATGCATCAAAAACTCAGTTTTTACACTTATCAACACGACAGAATATTCCACAGGAGTACCCACAAATGTTTAATAATATTCAGTTCAGTCCTGCATCATCCTTGAACATGCTTGGGGTTTCATTCACTCTGGACGATCATATTACATCTCTTGAAATATATTCTTCCAAGAGAATAGTTGTGCGACCACACTGTTTTAGGCCTCGTTACGGTATATCGAAATAGTCCGAACAGCCCGAAAAAATGTGGTGATGGTATACTATAGCCCAATCAGCCACTTTACTTTGAATGAGAGGAGTGACCAGCCTAGACTAATACATTATATTTAACGATTTTGCTTTGTCAGAGTTGTAGAACAGATTGTTAAATCGATTCTTAACATGCTGTATCGTCATGAAACACTGCATGAACCGCTATACGTATAACGGGTGACTATGCATAAACAGTATGTCCAGTGCATTAGAATACAGAAGAGTAAATATAAATGTTGTAACACTATTGGTCAAGAGATTCCTACAAGGCTTACATAAAAACTATAACATTCACTACAGTGGGACATGACGAAGTCTATGTTAGGTTCTTCCACGATTCACCACTGCAGTTTTCTGTTTTCAGGCTGGTCTGTATGGGCAATGGAAAAAGGAAACACTGGAAGCCGCTGCTCGTGAAAGTCGAATGAAACAGAGGGAAGAAATAAAACAGCAAGGGCAGGATGGAGCAGAACACAGCCAAACTAATTTCAGGAGTCTGTCTATTATCCATATTCAGGGACCTCTGCTGCTTCTCCTGGTGGGCATCACCCTGGGCAGTGTGGCCTTTGTAGTGGAGAGGCTGCTGGTGTCGGAGCCTCACCCTTCACCTACACCGGGACCTGCGAGACAAACATTAAACTGATTAGTTTTCCATATGACTCCCACTGGCAGATTTTTTTCATTGGTATGAAACAGGTCAGTGACATAATTTAGTATCTGACCTCTTCAGCCTTAGGGCATCATTACTGTTGCATTCACACTATTAGTAATCATTTGGAGGAAACATGAATAATGTAGAAAAGGCGTCCAGGGGTACACAGTGTAGTAATATTGTATTTTTAATTTAAAAAACAAAGTAGGTCACAAGTCCTTATACTCTTATGAGATGTATGTAAAGTAATGCTCAGAAAAAAATAAAAACGAAGTAAGTCACATGATTTTTTTTTCTTCAAGTCCGTAACAGCTCGTAACAGGAAGGTGGTAACATTAACTCTTCTTGCTACTCTTAGGCAATGAATGTACTATAAAGTGAAAGCGATATGACCCTAATTCTTAACGCACTTTTTGTCATTTTATTTATAGCAGAAAATACAAGTGCGTTTTTTTTCATCCTTCATGCATTAAAATGGTGACAGTACAGCAAGACAGAAATATATTGTTTACATTTGACAAGCCTATTATCAAGAGAGGTATTAAAGAAGGAAGCCTTCATGATGTGGCATCGATATAACTGGGAAGTTCCATTGCCTTCCTGTAAAAGTCCCTTACCACCCTGTCCCCCGAAATGGCAATGCTGGATCTCAAGAAAAGGACAGCTTTATAAATCAGTCTATTGAGTTCATGTTCAGATGAACCTGCGGCAACAAAAACAGTAACAACATCATCAACACCACTATCAACCACCACCACCACCACCACCACCACCACCACCACCACCACCATCATCAACAACAACAACAACAACAACAACAACAACAGTATCAATGAAGCAGTTGGTTCAATAAAGACATCAAGTATTTCAGAATTTTTAACTCAACTCTTAAACACACAAGTAACTTGTGCCAGTGTGGCTCACGACGACACACGAGGAAACCTACCTACAGTACTTAACAAGTACAAATGTGGTAAAAGTATGGACTATACGGGATTTTGATAAAGTCAGGTACCATGTAGGGATTCGCAAGAGTTAAAAACTTGCGCGATAAATCCTTAGGGAGCTACACTGAAACACCAAATGGGGCTTAATAAAGCCCTTATGAAAATCCTTAGTCACTAAAAGAAAGCTTTATATGAGGCTTCGTTAGAATGAATCGCCTTGAGTGTGAATTCCTTAGTGGTGCCTGGATGACTACAGTAGATAGTCCAGTAAGCTCAAAATCTGTAGCAACAATCATCTATCTATATACCCAGCCTGCTTCCCCCAAAAGAATGGGTGTAGCCGAGACAGGACGACACACCTCCAATTTACTATTCACACACTCGCACACACACACACACACACACACACACACACACATTTGCTCATATCTTAGCCTAACAGGGAGAAGGGACAGATCCTCACCATTCCACACCGCACGAGGGTCAACTGCACAGTGCAATCAGCGACATCCGCAGCACAGCCCGACAGCAGAGCTGGTTTACCCCTGCCACATCATAATGAACCCATCCCCTTACCCACACCTGACCTGATCAGCTGATCAGACCAAATACTCCCTGGCCACTAGCCTGGGGTTTGGCCAGTTGAAGTTACAATGTGAAGACACAGAGTCAAGTTACCTCCACTACTGACGCAACTGCAACCTGGTTTTGAGCACGGCGTGTCAGCAGTAATAAGGATCAACTTATGTCGAATTATAGAGAGAGAACGCAGGTGGAGCCGAACCCAAGTGATGAGGACAGCCCGTACAGAATGCAGTAGCCAATTCCAGCTGAAAAATCTGGTGTTATCACCCTCTTTAAGGGCTGTTGGAAACATAATGCTGCTGCTCCGATAGGTCAGTGAAAGAAAAGAGGCATCGTACTGGGATAGATGAACGGTGGCTAGATGTTGAAGAGCGCCTGACTTTCGATTCCATCCCCCTCTAAATCCTTCTCTTAGTTGATGATTTAGTGTAAGATGTACTCCAAGACATCGAGTCGTCAGTGTATGTAAGAATTTGTGATCAACCTGTACCCAGCTGCCTAGTAATGTAACTGTTCCCATTTAGTAAACTATTTGCTGAAGTGTCGATGAATCTTACCTGAGTAGGTTTGTAAGTGTTTCTGATTAAGTTTGAAGTGTCCCACGGTGCACCTTTCATTATGAAAAAGAACCTAATTCTGTTTTGTGCTGTATAGAGATTTTGTAAGTAACGTATATTTGTTTAAGTGTCATTGCCTTTGGTTTGGCCATCAGAACCAGAAATCTCCTTGCACAGTCCGTAGCAGAATTAAAATGGCGACCTCTGCCAGGATAGCCTAATGATTTTGTTCTGAGCCTAATTACATAATTATCTATCATGGTGTTGACGAATTTTAGTGACGTTAGAGCATGTTTGCAAACTGACCCTCGACAATATGAAGCAGAAAATCTGACTAAATTTGAGCTTAAGCTGACTGCTCAGGTCTTATGAGTGAAACTTCTCAGTAATAATAAGCTTAATTTAATTAGCCTGATTCAGGACACAGTGTTTAGAGTGAGTGAAGATGTTCAAACCGATCAAACCACAACTGGTCATGATCTCAGGGAACATGAGCCATCTGCTCACAGTGTTGATAATGTTCAGAATCCTGAGCTTTTGTACCGACAGCCACCAATTCACAGTGATACTACTTAGATATAGATGTTAATACATTAAATACTAATGTCAGTGAACAACTTGAAACAGCCAAAATTCAGTTGCAAGTGAGACAACTTCAAGCACGAGAGAAACAACGTGAACTCAATCATGAGTGCAGGCTGAGGCAGCTTGGCGGTTCACCTAGTCCTTGTGGTGCCTCTTTAAGTGACTCTTTTGTTGCTGCCGAGAACATTTAGTCCTCTCCTTTAGGCGTAAGGTGTCACTAAATATTTCCAAATGTTTGAGGTGGCAGTTCGTGTCTCCTGGCCTAGTAACTCATGGTCGATATTACTTCAGTGTGCACTTAAGGGTACAGCACAGGAGTCCTACATTGCTTTATTAGTTGACCAGTGTGCTGCTGATGAGGTGGTAAAGGATGCAGTTCGTAGGGATTAGGAACTTGTATCAGAGACATACAGACTAAAGTTTAGAACCACTTACAAACAAAAAGTTGTGACCCATGTGGATTTTTTTTTTAAACTGAAGAAAGGAAAGAAAAAGTAAATAAAAGAGTAATTCATACATTAGATTACTGGTGTTCTTCATTCATTACAAAAAAAAAAAAATGTATCAGTTGGACTTGAACAGCTTTTGGTTGAGGTTTGGGGGGAAACAGCTCTAGGGTAGCTAGTTCCAAAGAGATGCAGTACGGGAAATAAAAGATTTCTGATAGGTGAAAGTTCTGCAATATGGCAACGTGACAGTGCAGTCATGTGTGCTACCAGATGCCCGTGTAGCACAGGGGAAGGCAAGGAGAGGTGGCACAATGGATGCAATTTCATATGTGCATTTGCCATAAAATCATCTGTAAAATAATGCAAGGGAGGCAACATTCCTTGTTACCTGTTGAGGAGGTAGTTTATTTGTAACAGCAGCGTTATTAATAATTCTAACAGCTTTGGTCTGAATTTTGTCTAGTTGTTTTAGTGCAATCTCTCCACATCCATTCCACAAGAGTGAGCAATATTCCAGCTGAGAGCGCACAAGACTCTTATAAACTCTAGCTAACTGCCCGTCAGTAAAGAAGCTACGAACTCTGTACAATAATCCAGATTTCCTTGAGGCAGTTATAGCAAGTGTTCTGACATGAAGGATCCAGCTGAAGGCATTGTTAAGTGAAACACCGAGAATTCCAATACTTTGGGAGATAGGAATATTAGTAGCATTGAAGGTAGTATAGGAATATGGCAATACCTGTGTATTAGTATACTGAATATATTTGTCTTTACCAACATTAAATGAGACAAAGTTATTTTGTTCCCATGCAGTGATCCTAGGTAAGTCTTGATTTATGGAGATGGCAGTACCAAGTTGTGAGTTAGAGATATTAAACTTTGTGAATGGGAGTTTAAGTGTGAATGAAGTGTGAAGTGTTGAGTCATCTGCATATGAATGGATGGGATTCCGGGTGACAGATAAGAGATCATTAATATGAATTAGAAATATGGGTGTAGCAGAGAGGAAGGGTTTGAATGTAATGGAGATGAGATGTCTGAGGAGTATGTGTGAAGTGATGCGTATGGATCGAGTGAGAAATGATGAAGTGCGAAGAACTGGAGTTGTGCAGGAGATGGCTGATCTAGTTGAGCAGAGGGTGATGCGATGATTTGGGCATATGGAGAGAATGGATAATGAGCGATTGATGAAAAAGATAACTAGATCTGATGTGAGAGGTGTAAGGCTGAGAGGAAGACCACGAATAGGATGGATGAACGGTGTGAAGAGAGTGCTGGATGCGAGAGGGATGTCTGGTGAGCAAGGAAGAGTGGCTGTGCATGGTAGAAATGACTGGAGAGAAATTGTGAATGAATAAATGATGACGCAGCCTTGAGGGGATATTCTACCGCATTTGGTCTGATCAAATGATCAGGTCAGGTGCAGGTAAGAGGATGGGTCCATTATGATGTGGCAGGGGTAAACCAACTCTGCTGTCGGGCTGTGCTGCGGATGTCACTGATTGCACTGCGCAATTGACCCTCGTGCAGTGTGGTGCGGTGAGGATCTGTCTCTTCTCCCCTTGGGGCTGAGAAGCTAATGAATGTGTCTGAGTGGATGAGTGAATTGGGAGTGTGTCGGCCTGTCTCGGCTACTTCCCTTTCCTTGGGGAAAGCAGCCTAGGTATATAGATAGATAGATAGGAATAGGGTTGGAGCCCGAACTTATCCTTGTGGCATGCTGGC
Source organism: Birgus latro (assembly GCA_018397915.1). NCBI lineage: Eukaryota > Metazoa > Arthropoda > Malacostraca > Decapoda > Coenobitidae > Birgus > Birgus latro. The sequence goes on from JAGKTI010010711.1 coordinate 23,229, forward strand.
AGTCATTGAGTGAAAATTGGAATATACATCATCTACTTTTACTCTGATCTTTCTGTCACTGAGATAATAGGAATAAGAGGAACAAAAGACGTTAGTCCAGAGCAAGGGAGTTGGACAGCAGGGAATGGTGCCACATTATGTTAAAAGGTTTAGGAATATCAAGGGCTAATGCATGAGTTTCTCGATGTTGGTCAATTCACTGATGGATGGCATGAGTCAGGAGATTGAGTATGTCAATGGTGAATCCTTCGTGGTGATATCCATACTGCCTGTCACTAATTAAGCTGTTGGGTTCAAGATGTTTAACTATGTACTCATTCATTACAGTTTTAAATACCGTACTTTACCATGAGAAGACGGGATAGCTATTGGTCTGTAATCAGAGGGGGTCAGAGGAACTTCCTTTCTTCGAAAATGGGATATTGGCTTCTTTCCACACAAAAAAAAAAAAAAAACAGGGAATGAAGAAGTACGTATGCTTAGTCTGAATAATTTTTCTAGAACGGAAGCAAGTTCGGGGGAGCACTTTTTCCAAACAAATGAAGGAATTCCATATGGGCCAGAAGATTGTTGGTTGGTAAATTGTCTAGGATGGATTTTACGCACCTAGTCTGTATTTGAAGTGAAGCAATTTCAGTAGGGTCAAGTTCAAGTACTGGGACATTCTGGCTGACTCCCTCTACTGTAGAATTTCTGGTAAATGTACTGGCAAGAATATTCGCTTTACCACGCTGGTCATTTGTAATATTACCCTCTGAAGCTTTTAGTGGGGAAATGGGTAGAGACTTGTCAAAGTTATTACTGAAAGAACTGAAACATGACCAGAATACTCTATTGTCATTAGGAACGTTTAGTAGTTTGGATGCTTGGTTGTGAAGAAAGTTTGATTTAGCAAGATTTATTGTTGATTTTGCATGGTTTATAGCACTATTAACCCCTCACATCCCGGCCGATTTTTCATCAGTAACCTGCCCCCACTATCTCGCCAGATTATCGTTTTTTCTTTGACTCAAACCTCTGCATTTCATGAGAAACATTGGAAAATACCAAAGAAAGTATTTACCTGAGCTTATAAGTTGCTATACAGGTGACCCACCGAACACCTGATTCTGTCTTCTCTGGAGCGGCGCTGCTGCTGTCACGTCTTCTGTGATAGGGGTAACTAATGCAAACTACTCAGAATAGGTGGATATTTGTTCATTTGGTACGAATGTATATGTAGTACAAGAATATAGTGGTTTTCACACAATAATATAGGTGATATAATTGTTGTTTCACTCACTGAACAAATCAAAATCGCCAAATTCTTGCACAGTTGACTGACACAGTATCAGTAATGTACTAAGGTGTGCTAATGTACTAATGCGTGGTCACGCAGTGTTGCCACCTGGGAGCTGGTAGAGGAAGGTCTCCCACACATGCCTACCAAAAAGCACCCGCAAAACTTGAAAAATGTGCAAATGACGGACCTCGCAATTGCAGAATGTACCGGTACGTCGACGGGTGTGAGCATGAAAAAGTTCTAACGTACCCACATGTTGACAGGATGCGGCAGGTTAAATTGACTGAGAAATTCAGATGTGTTTATTTTAAGTAGTTAGAGCTGTAAAAATTTTGGGAAGCATTCACCAAGCCACTTACCGCTTTGGCGGACATAAGAGGTGCTGTGGTTGAACTAGTGTCACATACTAGTACACTTGCACCCAGTTGGCTTAAGGCGGGCCTGTTACACTTGGTTCACAGACTACACACACATCCAAAGCCACTCCAACACAACAATCACACTTACAAGCACTTGTCACCCTACATACAATCTATGCAGAGCACCACATGTTGGCTGAGTGGAGATACAGATACATAGATAGACATAGACATACAGTATGCTAATGACTTTTGGGCCATTGCTGTGGCACGATTGCTATCAAACCATTTTGGGGAGTCTGATCTTTTAGTGAACTTTTGACATGGAATGAACAATTCCATACCATTTTGTATTAAGTCGTTAATATGGGCCTGGGTAGATTTCATGTCGATTGAGAACAAAGAGTGCCATGGAGTGTCAGCAAGATACTTTCTGAATCCATCCCTGTCTGTCCTATCAAAGTGCCATCGGGTCACCCTGACAGGTTCAGGACGGGGAGGTTTGGGGGAGCCGACTAATGGATGGAGCTTTGATGAGATTGTGGTCAGAGGGTCCAAGTAGTGACAGTACTACTGCCCTGTATTGGTCTAGATTATTTGTCAGGAATAGATCCAAGAGGTGGGCATTACAGTCAGGATTATCTAGTATTCAGGTTGGCTGCATTGCCAACTGTGTAAGATTATATCATTCTGCAACCAGCTCGCATTGTAGACTAGTATCGTCATTCCTGGCAGAATGTGATAACCATTCTATATTACGTATGTTAAAATCACCCAAAACGGTAATTTCAGTGCTAAGGGTGAGGTTAATTAAGGTTATTCAACTGTGTGGACATAGAGTCAAATACAATGAGTTCTGAAGAAGCATTGGGGGAGTGATATACTACAGAGATATATTTGGTAATATTTAGATAACTTATTTTAGACGGTGAATAATCAAAATCAGTTGAAGTGAATTTCAAAACAATGTCATCTGCAAATTCAGATTTGATATAACAACAGGTGCCACTCTTGTTATGGAAGTTTGTGCGGAGATGGTAACCAGGAGAACAAAATAAGGAAACTTCAGTAGCGGGAGAGATTTGGGATTCTGTGAGGAACAGGGCTAAAGGGGACACTGATTGAAGAATTCAAATTGGTACTAATACCACGGATATTGGTGAAGTATATGGCCGAATCTGGGCTTCTCTGCTGAAGAACATGAACTGTATTTGCAATAGTCGCTCTTGGCACAGTCACTTGATAGCAACCGGGAGGACCCTATGCCGCCAGCCCATACCTGCCAGTGGTGGCAATCAGAGATACCACAGCGTTTGCTGATATCAATGCAGCAGCCATTGCAAAGGGGGAATGGAAACAGGTGTGATATCTAATGTGGTGTAGAGAGTTGAAGGTAGAGGTAACATGAGAGTATGCTGGCCTACTCTGTGTAAGTGAGAACACTGAAAATATTCAGGACCATGTCCTGGGCTTGTGAAACGGGAGCTGCAGCTCTCTCTATCTGCAGCTTGCCATCCACCTCGGGAGTACCGACCTGTTCGACCGGTGCTACAGTCTACTCCCTTGAGTACCTCAAGATTTTGATCAGTGGCAGCACTTTAAAAGAAAATTAATAAGGATTTGACTAAACTGAGAGAACTTTTAATAATGGAGAACTTCACTAGGAATACTAGTATTGCCAAGCATGTTGCCACTCACCTAGTTGGGAAAGAGGTGGATGATTTGGCTACGGCAGCTGTTGTGGCAGATGATGATAGTATTATCTACATATACGATTCTAAGCCTCGTTCATTTGGTAGATACAGTTGAATGGATCAATGAAACTCAATAAACCCATCCTCTTGCAAAGCAGTTAAGATTAATTTAGATGATTTCCACAGAAAAAAACAAAAAACTGCGACCTCACAGCATGTTAGTTCGACTACAGAGAATGGGAACATGGTTGCTAATGTATCAGTAAGAATGTCCAAATTTTGTTAGTTATATAATAAGAAGAGTCTTGTAGAAAAATGAAAGGAAGTCATAGAACTAAATCTATTGCTCTGATAAATACTTGTGGGATTGCTAATGCTGAAACGAGCAACCACATTAAAAAGACTGAATGGTAGTTACGTACATTTTCAGTAGTGTTTAGTGAGTGTGAAGCCAGAGTGGGGTAGTTAGCTGATAGTCAGTCTTGAAGTGGTATCACTGAACAATAGTGCAACTGGGATAGTGCAGCCGTCAGGAATTAATGAAGATAGTAATGATTCTCCATCAGAGCATCCTTCCTCAAACCGTAAGCAAAGTGACTCCCACAAAGACATCCTGTTTGCTAGTTTCATTCTAAAGGACTAGTGATAATTGCTAATGAAAATACTAAGGAAGTCATATTTCCCCGAGACAGGTGCTTTGCAGTCTCTTAAGCTGAAGAGGATAATAAATGTTGCCGAGCCTGACGAACATCTTCTTACACGGAGTAGTTGATTATGTGTCTGTTCCTCTGGCTGAATTGGAGCCTCAATTAGAATTAGTTTCAGGTCCAGTATGTGTTGTCATTATTGGCCAGTTTCCTGTGAAATGGGTCCATTTCATTTTGGGTAGTGACTTAGCAGGGCAAGTGAGTGCAGTTCCCTATGTACCAGAAAGTCCCATAAGCGATGAGAGGACAAAAGCACTGGAGGTAGAATGCCTTTCACTGTGCCCTGCCTGTGCTGGAACTAGAGCCATGACGGCAAAATTCCGTCTTGATAGTGACAATATTCATACTAATGAGGTGTCAGATATTTCTCTGGCTGATACTTACATTACCCAGTTGACTGACTCTGAGGTAGAGGACTCCTCACATAGTAGTTCAGGTCTAACTATGACTGGCTGAGATGCAGAGATCTGATTCAGAGACTGCAGCTCTGACTGACTCTACAGTGGGTGAGGATGAACGTGAGGCTGAGTTGTCGGACTGTTTCTACCTATTAGCGAATGGTATGTTGATGCACCGTTGGAGACTTCCCTGTGCTGCTCATAATGATGAGTGGGAGAACATACATCAAAATTGGTTG
>JAGKTI010010712.1:5758-23267 GCA_018397915.1 Birgus latro
GGGAGAGAGAGAGAGAGAGAGAGAGAGAGAGAGAGGGAGAGAGAAGTGATAGTGAAAATGAAAGTGAGTGAAAGTGAGCGAGAGTGGAAATGAGAGTAAGTGAAAGTGTCAAAGTGAGTGAATAAAAGTGAGTGTAAGTAATAGTGAATGAAGAGGAACGTGAGAGTTTTTTTTCTTATGCAAGGAAGAAGAATCTAAAGGTCAGAAACACGCAAGATTGTTCTCTCCTAAAGGAACACGAAAACAAGATAACAAAGAACCAAATTAGATAACAGAAAGCCAAATTCAAGATCCGTTCATTTCTAGATGCCTGGACACACCTCGTTCTAAAGATTGAAGATCATAGGCAGTTAGAAATACAGATAGAGGGAGACAGTTCCAGAGTTGACCTGTTGCACACATGAAGAACTTGGAGTAACAGTTAACCCTTGTATTAGAAAGCTGGACAGAAAAGGGATGAGAGTTTGTTGCTAGACGGGTGTTAGTCGCCTGGCGTAGTGGTGGAGGGATGCAAGCAGACAGTTCAGAGAAGCAGTGACAATTGAAGTAGCGATAGAAAAGAGATAAAAAAGCAACATTGCCGCGAAGAGAGACAGGTCGACGGCAGCCAGTAAGAAGAGGAGAGTTAAGACGAAAAGCCTTTGACTCCATCTTGATGAGAAGAGCTGTATGTGGGGAGCCTCCCCACTCATGGGAGTTGTACTCTGCACAGGGGCGAATAAAACCCCTGTATAAAGTCAACGACCGTGCAGGGGTAGCGCAGACACGGAGTCTGCTAAGCATACCTAATCTCATGGAAGCAGACTTTACAAGAGAGGTAGTATAATCTCTCGAAGATAAATCCCATGAGAATGAAACCCGAAGCATGTTTAAAGATGATGCAGGATTGAGATGGATATTGTTAAAAATTAGAGAAGACTCCTGTGGAAGATTTTGTCGACTTCAAAGATGTAAGAACTGAGTTTTATATGCATTAAAAACAACAAGATTACTTTTGCCCCCAGGCAGAGATATGAACCAAGTCAGACATTATGTATGCCATAGTCTCATCCCTTGTTTGTTGAAGTAACTGCTGAGATGGACGTTGCGGGAACCGATTGGAAAGGTGAAAGGTACAATCATCACCATACGAGTGGATAGGATTAGACGTACAGCTTAGAAGGTCATTGATCAATAGAAGGAAGACAGTTGGTGATAGGACAGAGCCCTGAGGAACAACATTATTGATAGCTCTAGAAGAACGGTGTCCGTCTGCAACAGTAGTTACAGCATGACCAGAAATGAAGCTAGAGCTGAAGGCACAGATAGGAAGATAGAAATCGTAACAGGGTAGTTTGGAAATTAAAAATTTATGCCAATTTCAATCGGAAGCCTTTGAGATGTCAAGCATAATGGTAAAGCTTTCGCCAAAGTCCCAAAAGGAGGATGGCCAGGAGTCTGTAAGGACGATGAGAAGATCGTCTGTGGAGCGTCCCTAATGGAACCCATACTGACGATCAGAAAGGAGGTTGTGATAGGAAAGGTGCACTATTTAATCATAATTTTTTGTTGTTGTCAAGAACAGACTCAACAAAATTTTTAAATGCAGGATGGTAATTGGGCGATAGTTAGAGGGTTGGGGATGGTCACCATTCTTTGGGACTGGCTGAATGAGAGCAAACTTCCAGCAGGAAGGAAAGGTACAAGTTGACAGACATAGGCGAAAGCGAATACTTAGGCAGGCTGTAAGCACAGGAGCACAGTTCTTGAGGACAACCGGAAGGACCCCATCAGTGAGCGTGACAGTGACAGTGAGTGTGTGTGTGTGTGTGTGTGTGTGTGTGTGTGCCGGTATGCTCTTCACCCCTTTTATTCATTTCACCTTTCCTCTCGCTCTCACCCTGCTCTTCCCCACTCATCCCAGGTCAGTGGAGTGGGATGAGGCGAGCAGTGACCTGGAGCAGCGTGAGAGGAGATCACCAGGGAGGGTCAAGGTGAAGTGCAGGAGCAACGGCAATCACAAGGTGAAGACGAGGGGCCAAGTGGATTCTGCGGTTGTTCAAGCTGCCATTGCTGCTTGTGGTTAGGCAACCCAATAAGTTAACCCAAACATTCCCACAAAATATATGCCTACCCTCAGCACTTGCATTTTATATTAACCTACGCAGTGTATGTGTGTGTGTGTGTGTGTGTGTGTGTGTGTGTTCCCTACTTCCAGTCACTTTTATTAAACTAAAAACACGACTCAACGAGCTGCCTGGAACAACTGTCTGACTCACTTCTTCATTTCTGCAACATTTGCGGCCTTTCCTCTAATTTTCACTCTGTTGAGCACCACCTCTCCTCCTCTAAACCTCACCTTCTCTTCCTAACTGAGAGTCAGCTGTCTGAGGCAACTGACAGCAAACCCTTTTCTGTATCCTCCTACTTTCTCTATACTCATTTCAAAGCCAAAGGTGGCTGTTGTGTATATGTACGCAACGATCTATCTTCCACTCGTCTTCCTGAACTTGATTCATCTGAGTTCTCTACTCTCTGGCTTAGGCTTTCCTGTCATTCTCTGACTAAATATATCTGTGCCGTTTACTTATCCGCTAATTCTACTGACTATGAAAAATTCTTCGACCATCTTACTTCTATGCTGGAACAAATTCTATCCATTTCTCCTTTCTCTGAAATCTCCATTCTACGAGATTTCAATATTCACCACCACCTTTGGCTCTCCTCCCCTTTCACTGATCCATCTGGTGAACAAGCCTACATCTTTTCTATCCTTAACCCCTCCGTGGCCGAGGGTGTGGACGATAGTTATAGGGTTGGGAATGGTCATCCTTCTTTGGGACTGGCTGAATGAGAGCAAACTTCCAGCAAGAAGAAAAGGTACAAGTTGATAGACAAAGGCGAAAGAGTTTACATAGGCAGGGTGTAAGCACAGAAGCATAGTTCTTGAGGACAAAAGAAGGGACCCCATCAGGACCATATGCCTTGTTAGTACTGAGGCTAGTGATGGCAGAAAATACATCAGCTGAAGAAATTTTAATGTCAGCCATGAGGAAGTCAGAGGGGGGAAGTGATGAAGAAACAGCACCGGAATCGTCTAAGGTGGAATTGGAGCAGAAAGTCTGAGCGAAGAGATTGGCTTTATCAGTAGAAGAAATAGCTACAGAGCCATCAGAGTAGAAAAGAGAAGGGAAGGATGATGAGGTAAAGTTGTTAGAAAGGTTTTTGGTAAGGTGCCAGAAGGAGGGTGAAGAATTTGAGTTGGAGAGTTGGGAACATTTAGTGTGGATGAAATTATTTTTAGCAGAACGAAGAACAGACTTAGCACGATTCCGGGCAGAAATATATAAAAGATGCGATTCAGGGGTGGGTTGGCTCCGGTACCTCTTATAGGCCCTCTCCTTGTGGACAGCATTAGAACAAGTGTGATTAAACCAAGGCTTTTTTGCATTAGACAAAGGATATGAGAAAGGAATGTATGGTTCCATGCCCGAGAGAATAACCTCTGTAATGCGTAAGGCACACGCAGATGGCTCCAGGCCATGGAAACAATAATCATTCCATGGAAAAAATCAAGGAAGTACTGCCTTAGGACCTCCCAGTCTGCAGCTCCAAAGTGGCACAGACGACGTTTCTTTGGAGGATCCCTAGGCTGCACTGGAGCAATAGGACAGGTTAAAAATAATAAGGTTATGATCGGAGGAGCCCAACGGAGAGAAAAGATTAACAGTGTAAGCAGAAGGAGTAGTTGTAAGGAAAAGGTTAAGTATGTTGGAGCTCTCTCCAAGGCGATCAGGGATACGGGTAGGGTGCTGTACAAGCTGCTCTAGGTCATTAAGGATAGAAAAGGTATAGGCTTGTTCACCGGGTGGATCAGTGAAAGGAAAGGTGAGCCAAACGTGGTGGTGAACATTGAAATCTCCTAGAATGGAGATTTCAGAGAAAGGAGAAATGGATAGAATGTGTTCCATCACAGAAGTAAGATAGTCGAAGAATTTTTGATAGTCAGTAGAATTAGGTGATAAGTAAACAGTGCAGATATATTTAGTCAGAGAATGACAGGAGAGCCGAAGCCAGAGAGTAGAGAATTCAGAAGAATTAAGTTCAGGAACACGAGAGCAAGATAGGTTGGTGCGTACATGTACACAACAGCCACCTTTGGCTTCGAAATGAGCATAGAGAAAGCAGGAGCATACAGAAAAGGGTTTGCTGTCAGTTGCCTCATACAGCTGAGTCTCTGTTAAGGAGAGAAGGTGAGGTTTAGAGGAGGAGAGGTGGTGTTCCACGGAAAGAAAATTTGAGGAAAGATCGCAAAATGTTGCAGAAATGAAGAAGAAGTGAGTCAGACAGTGGTTCCAGGGATGAGTCATCACCGGGAGACGGGAAGATGGTGGGGGCAATTGTGGTCCCCCCCCCCCCTGGGGACTCCGAGGCACTGTTAGTTTTTGCCATTTTTCTGAATTTTCAAAAGGTTGTGTAGCATGTACTGTGCATGTAGTTTGGTGGTGACAGTTAGAGAAACTTGTACTGGAGAGCATGCTGGCCTACTCTCCGTGTAACTGGAGATGTCTTACCCCGGGCCCCTGGGGATGTCCTGGCTGGTCTGAGAGCTGCGGTCTCTTCTTGGCTGGGCCTCTGTCAGGGGTGATCTGCAGCGTCCCTTCCGTGAAGAGTCTGTCAGGGTCGGGGACTGCCAGGGAGCTGGTTGCAGGACAAAGACCCCAGGTATCAAGGGGCCTCTCCAGACCTCCTCCAGCTACTGCTCCTCTGGGAAGGTGTCTCTGGACAGGGAAGGGTCGAAGAAACCCACTCCACCACTGGTAGAGGTGGGTGAGCCAGGGAAATCCTCAGGAGGGGAAGGCACTGGGATAGGGGGCGAGGGGCGGCACGTAGCCGTTCCCTCCTCTGCGCGGCTGGTGGCCGTCATCAAGTCCTCTAGGACACGGAGCTCGGAGCGGCTGGTGGCTGTCTCCTCCCCAGTGCAGCTGGTGGCCGTCACTGAGGTCCTGTGGCCCTGGCTGACGGTGGGCGGAGTGCGGCTGGTGGCTGTCGCTGAGCGAGGGATGCAGAAAGCGCGCGGCTGCTGGCCGTCTCCAGGATGCTGTCTGGAGATAAGAAGTTAGTCCCACCCCGAACTTGGCGAGGGCTGGTTTGGCTGAGNNNNGTAGCCGTTCCCTCCTCTGCGCGGCTGGTGGCCGTCACCAAGTCCTCTAGGACACGGAGCTCGGAGCGGCTGGTGGCTGTCTCCTCCCCAGTGCAGCTGGTGGCTGTCACTGAGGTCCTGTGGCCCTGGCTGACGGTGGGCGGAGTGCGGCTGGTGGCTGTCGCTCAGTCTTGCTGAGCGAGGGATGCAGAAGGCGAGCGGCTGCTGGCCGTCTCCAGGATGCTGTCTGGAGATAAGAAGTTAGTCCCACCCCGAACTTGGCGAGGGCTGGTTTGGCTGAGGTGTAATGTGCCGTGACTGCTACCTCCGAGTAGAGGCACCTGAGCACGAGAGGGGTGCAGGCAAAGGTAGAGGTAGGTTCGTCTCGCACTGAACTCGCGCTCACTGTTGTGGCCTCTCGGTTGCCTCCTCCTGTGGTGGGTGTCATACTCGGTTGGGGTGTCTTGGCGGCGTGTTTTTCAATATTGAACATTAAGAAGGATCTTTAGCTGTGGCAAGTGAAGAATTTTAACCCCGCAAGTTTGAAAAGTCTCCTGAAGCTAAATATAAAGTTACAGAGACAGCAGAGGTGAAATATAAAAATATGACATCAGACTGATGGGATAAGTTGAAGTAAATGGTAGATCTACAGATGATAAAAGTAAAATGAAAAAATATGCCATCATATTGAAAGAGTTAAGAGCATGTGATGCTGTTAGTACAGCAGTGAAAGTTATATTTACCCCATTCCCTGAATAGGGCTTGGCGCCATACATTGCCTCCCCTCCCCTTCTCCCATTTTTTGAGATTTAATGGCTGCATCACTAGTGTAGAAAAAATAGCTAAGGAAGAAGTGTTACGAAATCTTCAATGTCACATGAAAAACCTCTATGAAATTTCATGAAAGAGTTTAAGCTTGGGGGAATTTTGGCGTAACCCATGAAGTTTGTGCAATCAAATTAGGCGGGTGGGTGCTCAGTGGTGACGCCCCTCCACTGCCTCTGCGCCGAAGCCGACTGTACTTGACGCCGTCTTAAGATTGTTTATGATCAGCTGATCGACCTGCCCCAGTATTCTGCCTCCCCCACGGCATTTTTAACGTATTTAAAGTAAGCTAAATTAAATTTTATTATTGTAGTTGATTGGTGTTTTAAAGTATTTAAACCTGCTTTGTATGTGAAAGGAATTCTAGACTCCGAAAATGGTATATCTTGCGTAACCCCTGGGGGTGCGCTGTCCCGTTATGTAGGGATTGGAGTGCATTATATTCCAGTAAGGAGTGTGTGCCTTTGCAGTGCCACCTCATGCTGTGTTACTAAGATAATGGAAGACGTGAAATGGGTTATTCTGAAATTACCATCAACAGGTAAGGAGGAAGTGTTGAATTTGTGGAAGTGCTGATTTTGATATTGCCCTGTGGCCAGGTAATAATTTTATTGTACATAAAGTGCTTAGTCTCTGTTTATTTGTCAGTTTGATGGATTGATTTGATTTGAGTATACTGATATGCACCGTCGTGTAGAGCCACCTTTATCAGTAGGATACGTTAGTGATAATGAGATAACAGGCCTAACTTTTTGATGGAGCCAGTATGTACAGTAGGGAAGCAGCTGTTAACGAATGATGGCAGTTTTATGATGGATTAGTTTCTTAATTGTGTAACTTCTGGTGCACAAATTCCATGTCAAAAACAAGTACAAAACCAAGAATGAGGTTACTGTGGAGGTAGGTTTGTTGACACCGGTGGTAGTGCCCTATCGGTGACATCATATTGCATCTTATCCAGAACATATTCTTCCCAAGTAATCTTTTTAGGTTAGAATAGGTTAGGTCAGGTTAGATTGTCAGGTCAGGATTGGATGGGTGAAATTAGGTTAGGATAATAGAGGTGAGACAACCTGGAAGTCTGTATTTCCACAGCATTTTAATGTCTTTCAGTAAGAAAATACGGAGCAACTAAAATGGGAAGTTGCTGAATGCCGTGAAGAGGATGTATGAGGTGTTAAGGCTGCAGTGTGAGTGGACAGTGAACTGAGTGAATTTTTCCCATTTCTAAGGGATCTTTGTATGCAGCATGCGTTAGGAGAGTAATGCTGTATGGTAGTAAGACCTGAGCAGTAAAGGAAGAGGATGTTCACAGGATCAAATGTACAGAAATGAGAATGATTAGGTGGATGTGCAGTGTGTTCCTCAGTACTAGGCCTGGAGGGGATAGGTTTTCGATGGAAGAGTTGAGAGGTAGGATGGGCCTGGAGTGTGTTGGTGTTGTGAAGAGGAGAGGTAGATTGAGGTGGTATGGGCATGTGCAGAGGATGGGGCATGATAATTGGGTGCAGAAAGAGAGAAGCGTTAATATTAGGGGTGTGGTTGCGAAGGGTAGACCAAAAAAGACCTGTGACAAGGTCATTAAGTGTGACCTCAGGGTTAAGGGACTGAACAGGGAGGCTGCCAGAGACTGGGCAGCATGGAGAGCCATCATTAGGTGACCAAGGCTGACGCATGCAAACATGTTGGAGCCTCCAAAAATGAAACGGAGGTTGGATTGAAACAGGGATGTGTCATATCTCCATGGTTGTTCAATCTGTACATGGATGGGGTTAAATAAGAGATATGAGGCAGGGCAGTGGATGATGGAATCTAAAGGTGAGTGCAGGGAAGAATAAAGTTATGGTCTTCGAGGGAAATGAAGTCACTGAATGTACAGTGAGATTGAATGAGGAGGAAATGGAAAATGTGAGTGCATTTAAGTACGTAGGTAGTGTGATGAGTAAGGATGGAAGTTCAGAGGGTGAAGTGCTTGGAAGGGTACAACAGGGAAGAAACTCTGCTGGTTCTTTGAAACCAGCGATAAGGAACAGGGAAGTGAGCGTGGAAGTACAAAAGTTGCTGCATGATAGTATTGTGATACCAACTCTAATGTATGGAAGTGACACTTGGACCTTGTTGGAGGGACACAAGAGTGAGAGCAGTGGAAATGAGTTATTTGAGAGGAGCATGTGGAGTCACATGGAGAGACAGACTGACGAATGAGGGAGTGAAGGAGCGTTGTGGTGTAGTTGTGGATGTGATAGAGAGCGTTAGGAGAATTACATTGAGGTGGTTTGGCCATGTGAAGAGGATGGAGAGCGAGACTCTAACGAGGAGAGTGTATGTGAGTGAGGTGGAGGTGGGGAGAGGGAGGGGGAGGCCGAGGATGAGATGGAGGGATGGAGTAGAGAGGTATATGAGAGAGTGGGGGTGTGAGCTGTGAGCAAGGCAGTGAAGTGGCATTGGACAGGGCGACATGGAGGCGATTTGTTTGTGGTCACCGCTTACGGGATTGAGGTGTCTGACAATAGATAGATAGATAGCCTAGCTTCTGTAGATAGACTATACACTACTGTCTGTACAGCACCTCTCCTAATTTGGCACTGTTTTCAGGTCAATCTTCCATATTTAGACATCAAAACACACATAGGAGTATCCAGAGTAATGCTAAACACCAAGAAAACCACTTAAAAAAAAATTAAATGTACAGTACTCCTCCAAGTTATTGCAGTGTTGTTTGGTCATTCTGCCATATTTAGACATCAAAACACCCATAGGAATACCCATATTAATGCTAAACACCAAGAAAACAATACATAAACAACAAAAGTCCTCATGTAACCTGAAGACGGTTGAAATTCAGTCATCTTTGTGGCATGAGTGATAGCTGCTCCTGTGGCACCCAAAAAATATAAAATAAATAAATGTCACCAGAAATTGGTTATAATGGTATAAATGGTATACTGTTATCCTGGCTGGTGTTTATACTGTACGATAAGCTAATAAAAACACAGAAAACTGATGAGTAAAATAACAAAACTGCAGTTAGAATAAATGGTGTTCAAGAGTAAAACTTACCTTCATGTAACTTCCCATCATCCTGGTGCAAAATTTTACCCACTCCTTACAAGAGTTAAGCATATGTCTAGATTCAGAGTTTCATGAGCTTTCTCGTGGATTTTGCAGAATTTTGATACGGCCAATAGTATTCGAATAAATCACAAAAAACTTTAAAAAGTCACGGGTCAGTGGTATCAGCGCAGAGGAGGGGAGAGAGTGAGGGGGAAGCCGGGAGGCCTGGCTAGCAAGACAGGGAGCATGGGAGGGTATGGAGGAGGGACATGAGGGGGGGAGAAGTGAGGCTGTGGACAGGATTTTCACCCTTCTGTCATGAGGCAGATGGCCATTCTCACCTGACTTGTTGTTTGTGGTCTGTCTTATATGTGCGTTGGCGGTTGGGAAATGCAACTCCTGGTGACCGGGCAACTTTGGACGTTCATTGTAGAGGTGGGCGGGCACTTTCACCTGACTTGTGGCTTGTGATCTCTGTTACATCCACGGTGGCAGTTATAAGTGTTAGTGATAACTGTATTAACACTTTCAGGTTCTGCTGTATGTTATGTGCCTTCCAAACATTGTTTGGCCTAAAGTTCTTTGTCTTGTGCGATTGCAAGACTGGATATGTGCTAGACGTGATGGTGTACTCGGCTACAGATGTGGATATACCCAGCGATGATCCCCATGGGTTTTCTGCTGCTGTGATAAAAGTGCTTATGGATAGGTACATCCACAAAAGCCACATTCTGTACTCCGACAATTTCTACACTTCTTTGGCATTGACGCAGTATTTGCTTCAACGTGTGACTGGTTCTGTGGTGCTGTTCATGCTGAAGACGGAACTATCCACCATTCCCAGAAAAGGCTGAGGAAGGCGCCATCCTAACCCAGAAATGTGGTAGCACGTTGGCCATTCCCTGGCATGACAAGTCAAAGGTGAACATGCTTATGACAGTTCGCCGTGGGGTTTTGCAGGACACTGGTAAAACAAACTACTGCACCAGGCAACCATTGCTGAAGCCAGATGCCATTGATGATTACAGTTTCAACATGCGGCTCGTGGATAAATCTAACATGCAGATTGGAAAGATAGATTGCCTTCAGAAGTCTTGCAGGTGGTATAAAAAGGCATTCCTGCACTTTTTGGATATCAGTATTTTCAACAGTTACATCCTTTACAAGGAGGTTGTGGGTAAGAGTCTTTCTTTATGCAAGTATGAGAAAGAACTGGCATGGCAGCTCCATGAAAATTATGGCACTGTTGAGGTTGCAAGTGGAAGGAGGCAAGTGCACCAGGTGCTGCCGGCTGATAGGTTAGGCAGTGCACAATACCTGGGAAGGCATTATCTCGTATCTGGGCCGAACACCTGCAGGGCGAGTGACATACAGGCATTTTCGTGTGTTTTCACCAACAAATCATTGGCCCATTGCACGCAAGGAAACGACCTGTCAGTGTCATGAGTGAAAGGTTGCACTTCTCCCAAAGTGCTTCTTCGTGCACAACCGTGAACGTGAATTCTAAGCACAGATGTGTGGGAGCATGTACGTAAATAGTTGACAAAGACAAGAAAGCAACACTGACTCACACGCAGTTTAGTAAAATCATTTAGTGTTAGCTGAAGTAAACTACAGTTCTCTACTAGAGTTGTCCGTACCATAAGAGGGTTATATTACTTCAGTGTATATTCTACTCCTCCAGTGTTGTAACCGCTTTTACTCTCATATGATTTTCACTTCCAGCCTTGCCTGTTGTATAGACTCATTGGATACATTTAGAATTAAGAGTACATCCTACACACATGAGTCCTTTACCAATTTTGATTCATTTTTATTTATCAGAAGTAGTCAGTGATGGATTGTATACTTCTTTCTCATTGGTTCACATCATGAATTCTTACCACTGTAACTTTCTTTTTGATTAAAATATGTCCAGTAGATCTAAGTCATAGTTATTAGGTAGCTTAAGTTTGTGGTCCTTTTTCACTCCTAGATACATTATTTGTCTTTTTTTTTTTTCCTCAGTCTATTATTCACTGCAGAATACCTCTTAACTAATGCAGTAAACTCTCTTTGTAACAAAGTACTTTGGGGCAGCTGGGGTGTGAAATCCATCGTTCAATAGTCATGGTAACTTACAAACTTTGGTCCGTTACATACCTATTCCAGTTTATTAGATGCTTTATGATGGTTACCTACTGTGTTTTAATTTTCCATGGGCATGACATGGTACAATACAACTGAAACTGTGATGAAGTGTCTAGTCCATGTACTTGCTGAACTGTGATGAAGTGTCTAGTCCTTGTGCTTGGTGAACTGTGATGAAGTGTCTAGTCCTTGTACTTGGTGAACTGTGATGAAGTGTCTAGTCCTTGTACTTGGTGAACTGTGATGAAGTGTCTAGTCCTTGTACTTGGTGAACTGTGATGAAGTGTCTAGTGCAGGGGTCAGCAACCCTAGGCACACTTGCCAGACTTGGCATGTGAAGTGCTATACTATGGCACTCGACGTGATCCAGAGTAACAATGAAAATATTGAAAATGCAAAGAGAGAGAGAGAGAGAGGTGGGCACATCTTTACTGGTACTTACTAAATCAATTATAGGAAACATAGATGCCCTTGTATAATAAACAATGAAACTGTTTGCCACCCACAGAGAGGTGTGAGTGAGTACTGCGAGACGTTGATGAGTATGAGACACGTTTGTGCTACCCAACTGGCCGTTGGTGACGTGTCAGGCAGCTGCTCAGTCACCTTATAGTCACCACAAGTGTTGAGGATATGGTTACAATGGCTACTGCCAAGAAAGCCAAGCTGATGTGCAGTCATTTCAGGCATCATGGACAAATGGGGGAGGTGGTGGCTCGATCGGTAGAGAGGGAGGCTACAGTCCCGACGGACCCAGGTTCAAATTCACGCTGGGGCAGGGAACAGTTTAAGGATTTGAATTTCATTAAATTAGGCTTTACTGATCTACCAGAAGACCCGCCGACATGTCGTAAAAATACCCCCGCTAATACCAATACACCAGTCCTGTATGACACAGCCCTAGCATGTATTCAATATGGACGGTGGGTGTTAGCGCCGAAGTGGTGACATGTAGAGGTGTATGGTATGTAGGAGGACTGCTGGGCCTTGATAGCAGGCTGTGAAGCCTATGCCCAGAGTCGGACACATAAAAAAAAAAAAAAATGACTTTGGATTTATCCAGCAGAATGATCGTGCTATGTGTGCTCACTGCTGTGAGAATGTTGTGTGCTGCACATCAAGTGTTGAGTCACTTTGAAACAAAACATGAGAAAACTTTCAATGACAGTGTAGACAAGGCTGAGGCTATTAAGAAAGCAGTATCCAGCTGTGAAAAACAAAGCAGTGTGTTAAATTTAAGAGCCCTTGTGCTAGCAAAAATAATTTAACTGAAGCAAGTTATGAAGTAGCTCTGTGTATTGCAAACATGGAAAAGCTTTCACTGATGGAGATTATATAAAAGCTGCACTCCTGGACTGCTCTGAAGAGTTATTTATGGCTTGTCATATAAGAATATTATCATCTCAAGGATAAAAGACATGCCTGTTTCTGCTAGAATCATGGAAAGGCACATTTCTGGAATGTCTGCCAATGTAAGTGAGCAACAAACTGTTGCTTTAACAAACGCACCTGTGTTCAGCGTGGCCCTGGATGAAAGTGTGGATATAAATGACATTCCCCGGTTGGCTGTCTTTGCCAGATATAGTGACACAGAGATACACGAGGAGCTGTGCTGTCTTAAACCTATGCATGACACTACCAAGGGAGAGGATGTAATGAAAACGTTCACTGACCATTTTGAGGACCGAGGTGTTGACATTAGAAAAATTTCTGCAGTTACAACAGATGGTACTCCTGCTATGGTAGGAAAAAGCAAGGGCATTATCAAGCTGCTTGAGGATAAAATTGGGCACCCCATCCTGAAATTGCACTGTATCATTCACCAAGAAAATCTGTGTGCCAAGATTTCAAACTCTGAACTCAAGAATGTGATGGTCACTGTAACAAAAATAGTGAGCTTTCTTGTTGCATGCTCTTCTCTTACACACAGGCAGTTTCGGTCTTTTTCTTGAAGAGGTGGAAAGTGCATACAAAGAGACTGGATTGTAAAACTTATGTTTCTCTCAGATATCACCTCACATCTCAACGACCTCATTCTTCGCTTCCAAGGAGCAGGACAGACTTTACTGGATTTGTATGATGTGTGAAAGGCATTTGTGAGAAGGCTTGCCATTTTCTCATTGGATATTAAAAATGGGTCTTTCCGTTACTTCAAAACTTGAAGAGCATATCTGCAACTCATCCTGTCAGCACTGCTGATATTGAAGTCTACATACAGGAATTAGAGGCTGAGTTCTCAGTCAGATTTCAGGATATATAACGCACTGGCCCAGTGTTTTCATTTTTGATCAGACCAGACAACTTTAAATATAGCAACTTGGAAGTGCCTCTGTTCCAGTGGATGGAAACTGAGGGGTTGGAATTGCAGTTGATTGATTTTTCAGGCCTCCTCTTTATGGATTTTTCAGGCCTCCTCTTTATGGTCAGCTAAATTCAAGGAGCTTCGAGAAATACTGGAAACAACTGTGGATGATTGTGGAGCCTCCATTCAAAGCTGTTGGGCATCACTGCCTAATAAATTCAACTTCTTGAAGAAAGTTGCTTTTGCTTTAGTATCAGCTTTTGGATCTACATATCGGTGTGAGGAGGTGTTTTCACACCTGAAGCACTCTGCAACATGCTTACAATGAATCATTCTGAGGGCTGTGTGAAGCTCAAGGTATCAAAATATTCACCCAAAATAACTCTGGCTAAAGGGAAGCTGGGGCAAGGATCACATTAAGGAGGGTAGCAGATATATTTATAATGTATTCTAAATATTCATTTAGTAATGTTTGTTGTATCACCAAAAGTCATACCTACCTATTCAGTTATTTGTTTTGCATACAAATATGTACTGTACACCACAATAAGACGTTTGCACGTATATTATGTATGTTCACGATGTATTTTACTAACTAAGGCCACTACACTGTCGCTACAGTGTTAAAAAATCTTACCTGGCACGCAAAGTGGTGAAAAAATTGGCATTAGTTATAAATTGGCACACTGTGTTGAAAAGGTTGTCGACCCCTGCTCTAGTGCTTGTACATGTTGAACTGTGTAGATGTGTCTAGTGCTTGTACGTGCTGAACTGTGGTGAAGTGTCTTGGCCTCAGTAGTTGTTTTGATTGTGTTCATACTTGGCTGTGCTTTTAGCATTAAAATTCCCAGCAGTATAGAGTTAGGTCTCTGTGTCAAGGGAAGGAGCTGAGGGTTGTATTGCACCGTTATGACATGGGAGGTGTCTTGGGAATGTAAGTGCTATAAATGTAGATGGAGTAGGCTCTAGCACTAGCCAATCAGGGGCAGAACTGAGAAGGTTGGGAAACCTGATACACTTTTTACACCCTATTTTTACTGGCACTGGAGGCTTTGTAAAAACTTATCCTTAGTGGTTTATTCAGCATATTTTACATCTCTGATATCCTGTTGTATGCTGTCTGTGCAAAATATGTGGGTAATGATAACATATGCTGTATGTAACTTTAGTAGATGGATTGAACCATCACCCTTGGAAAGTACTACCAGAGGAGTTACGTGTGGTTGCAAGCTTGGTAACCAGCCACGCAATCTTAAGTCTCCCGTATGAAGCATTCAGCCTCATGGTATGAAGCATTCAACCTCATAGTATGAAGCATTGAGCCTCGAGGGAGGCGGTGGCTCAATCGATAGAGAGGTGGGCTGCAGTCCTACAGGACCCAGGTTCAAATCCCCGCTGGGGCAGGGGACAGTTTAAGGATTTGAATTTCATAAGAATCAGACTTTACTGATCTACCAGAAGACCCGCCAACATGTCGTAAAAATACCCCCGCTAATACCAATACACCAGTCCTGTATGAGACAGCCCTAGTGTGTATTCAATATGGACGGTGGGTGTTAGCGCCGAAGTGGTGACATGTGGAGGTGTATGGTATGAGGGAGGACTACTGGGCCTTGAGAGCAGGCTTAAAGCCTATGCCCAGAGTCGGACAAAAAAAAAAAAAAAAGAAGTAAGGATCAGAGTCCAAACTGATACACTTACATTGTCACAAATCTTATCACATCTTAGATTTAATTTTTCCCCAAGATCTTTGAGCACCTGTTGGGAAGTACTCATCTGGTTAAACATATGGTTTAGCTTCCAGTTCATAGAAAACATCAGCTGTATCTTGGCGAACCTCAGAACAAGGATTCCTTGAGAGGAAGTATGACCTCATAATTTAATATGTATGTATACTCAGTACGTAACTTACAGGAGAAGAATTTTCACTTGGAGTATGGAGGAAAAAAAAAAAAAAGGAAGAGATCCTATGAAACCTCTCATGCTGATGGGAATATATGCAGAATTCTAAAGTAATGAGACTAATGTTTTATTTTTTTGTTTCAGGTTCTGCTGAAGAACATGAAGAACAAGTGTATATCATATGCACTAGGTCTGACGCAGTGAAGGATTAACTGTGTATTTGCAAGTGCCTGAAATTTTTGCACATCTAGCAGAGACACTTCCAGCTCATGTGTGGAAGAGCAGCAAACAGATGTCAATGTAAATGATGAGATGTGTGGCAGAGGAAGGACTTCAATCCTTTATTTAGGGTATGCTAAAGGTTAATGGGTGATGTACTTGTATGTTATGTGAAGGTAAATAATTAAGTGATGGATCCATAATATAAGTCTGTGGTAGTGGTGGCTCAGTTAACATGTGAAATTGTGACATATTGTAGAGGTACTGGCCAATGATAATTTTGGTGAGATGCTTAAGATAGTAAGAAAATAGATCAGAGTGCAAAGTAGTTAATTTGGTAAGTAGCAGATCTATAAGAAGGAAAACAGAAGAGTTCCAGGTTGACACCCAGTAAGAGCTAGGTATGATGGAGGATGTTAAGGAAGAAATAGATGTGAAGATTGATTGTGAGGAGATTGAGGCAGAGGTTAAGAATGAATCGCTTGATAAGCTTGCTTGTGATGCAAGTAGGGCACTGTATCTCCTTCTCCTTCAGTCACTTCCAGCCACATCAAATCCCAAGAAATTTGTGTGTTTTACATGTGGTAAACAGTTTTCTCGTAACTGTGACCTTACCAAGCACTCCAAAACTCACTTAGAAATGAAGTTCCAGTGTGAGGTGTGTGGCAAGCTGTTAAGAACTAAAGATACATTAGAGACTCATGTTGATAGCCACTTTGGAATTAAGAAATATGAGTGTAAGGAGTGTGGGAAGCACTTTACTCAAAAATGTGGCTTAAACCAGCACTTGTTAGTTCACACTGGAGAGAAGAATTTTGAGTGTGCAGAGTGTGGTAAGCTATTTGCTCGTAATGGTGACCTCAAAAAGCATTTACTAATGCATTCAGGACTGAAGAACTTTGAGTGTTTGGAGTGTGGTAAAC
This sequence comes from Birgus latro, assembly GCA_018397915.1. Taxonomy (NCBI): domain Eukaryota; kingdom Metazoa; phylum Arthropoda; class Malacostraca; order Decapoda; family Coenobitidae; genus Birgus; species Birgus latro. Next base: position 22,236 of record JAGKTI010010712.1, read on the forward strand.
TATTTACTCATAAGAGTAACCTCAATGTACACTTACTAACTCATTCAGGAGTGAAAAAGTTCAAGTGTATAGATTGTGGGAAGGCATTTGCTCGTAGTTGTGATTTAAACCAACACTCGTTAACACATTCAGGGATCAAAAATTGGAAGTGTGAAGAATGTGGAAAAGCATTTGCACGAAAGAGGAACTTGGTCACTCACATATCGTTTGTTCATAAAAAGTCTCCTCGTCCCTCTTCTGTTCATAACAAGTAGTTTAGTAGAATATTCATGCAACAAAAATTGTTTACAGTAGTTCCTGTCAGATGATGAAATGTGTTCAGCAGATTGCTGCTATGATAAGGGTATTTGGTTATTGTAATACACTATATATTAAATTCCAAGACAACTATCAGTAATAAATATAGTAAAAGTCAGAATAACTCTGTAATATGCCTAAGTAATGTCCGTCTGTCCTGGGTGAAGTGTGTCTTCAACCCAAAGATGCATTTTTCAGTATTACCTTGTTACCACTGAACTGTATCATTCAGCTTAGTAGAGTTTTCAAATTGGAGGGGATAGATATACCTGTCATTTCTGGTAACCATTTTTACTAATAATGGGCTCTTCTATGTTGAATAAAGTCAACTTGCAGTAGTAGTAGTAGTAGTAGTTGTTCCCTAGGCAGTCTGGGCGAACAGCCCCGAGTCCCTAAGGTAGGCCATGGCTGAGACTGGGCTTTCCCACAGAGCTGTCAAGGAGTGTATGCTTTGTTGGCGTAGGTGATTGTGTGCAGTGCATTCTTCCATGATGTGCTTAACAGTATGGGGTGCTGTGTTGCATCCTGGATAGGTGTCAGTGACGGAGTCAACCAGCCTCTTCTGATAACTTAAGAGGGCTGGATGATGCCCACATCTCATCCTGGCCAGGTGGACCCTGTCTTCACGAGGGAGATAGGATTCAGAAGGATGGGTATCAGGAGGCCGTGCATGCAGCTGTGTGTTGTCATTAAGTGACTGAATGGAATGGCGAGTGATTTGAGTATGAATATGCT